>CAKNYM010046055.1:5545-44951 GCA_932195095.1 Andricus curvator
CACACACACACACACACACACACACACACACACACACACACACACACGCATCCAGACATACATTCATCAGGACAATTGCGTAGAATATTGTATAAGAAACTTTTTAAGTGACGAACGTGTTACGAGCTGACAATTACCCCCATTCTACGTCTAATTAGCATATATAAAGCGCCGCCTCTCTGAGAAGTTTAGTTCTAGACCTGTACTCATAAACGCAAATAAAGCGCTCGAAGTCAGAGACTGACTTCGAGCTTACACAAAAAAGTGCTTCACATTTTGGAGATCCTGCCAGGATCGCTCTTTCAATTTCTGTATCCACGGATACAATAGAGAAATCCTATAAATGCAATTCTTGTGACGAATTCTGAAAAGGAATTCTACGGAATTTATTTAAGACGAGAAAGGAAAGAATTTTACGAAATTCACTTGAACTCCGGATCTACCTACGTGTGACCAGACAACCTGAAAAGTAGGAAAACGGTGGCTAAAAATAGTTGGTGAATTGAGTAGCCGCTATACAACGTAAAACCACTGTTTTTCCGAAATTCAAAAATTGAACGAGGCCCGCAATCAGGCAGAAGACGCATCTGCGTAACAACGCTTGGAAGACCGACGACCAGTCATCGGCCAACGCTCAAATCCAGGTTAACAACGAGGAACTTCACGGACTCCTAGCTGCCAACCAGAAAGGATCAAGCCATCCAGCGAATTTAGAAAAAGTAAACATTTAAATAAAAAACAAATCGTATCGAATTGCAAAGAGAATAAGTCCTCCTTGCTGTCTGAAGGAGAAGACTAACGTGAAATTGAAGTTAGTTTCACATTAGGCGAGGCGAAGTTTTGCAATTCCGGTAAGGTATACTCCTGGTGCTCCAGAGCACTGCCTTTCCTCAACAATAATAGAAACCATTACTTTGGAATCAGCGAAATTGTAATAGACGATATAATTGCATTCCACTGTATTAAAATATGGTACTATACGTCCAAAGCAGACGATAACCTCGCGTATCAGATAACAGGAGCCAAACCGATATTTTACGCTGGCATACGCAAAGTATCGAGATAACAACGGTGTAACTTACGCGACTGACGATACTGACGAGACTTCTGATTCATCACACGACCTGATTCCTTTATTCCTTACGGCAATGACCTCCCCCAACAATATTCAACCCACATTGAGAGCACAATCTTCAACGCACACAGCACCGGATTCTTTTTTAAACTCTGGATCCAATTCAGCAATTGCGATTGAAAATGCCCCTACAATCACTCCCCTAGCACCAGCAAAGGATATGATTAGAAGGATTAAAATCCTTAATGAAACTAACGATGCCGGTATACACGAATGGATAAAAAGCATGAAAAGAGCTCGTTTACGCTGTGACAATCAAGACTTACTTCTCGATTTTGTGATAGCTGAAAAAATGAGAGACAACGCCGATCAAGCTATACGACACATCTCAATAGGAAGTTCTGAAGAATTATACTCAGCTTTACAAACTAACCTCGGAATACAAACCTCAATTGAATTGTGCAGAGCTAAATTGGACGCAATCAGACAGGGAGGAAACACGGTTCAAAATTTTAGCCTTCTTTTCAGAGACGCCTATTAGGACCTTGTATACGCGGTACAAGCAGAATACTCTTCCGGAACGAAAAGGAAAATGGCTCTAGAGATAGAAAAGAACAGCGCGATCAAAAGATTCATAATGAATTCATGAGACGATATTTCGTCACAGGTTAGACCAATGAAACCTACCACACTAACAAAAGCCCTGCAAGGAGCACTGAAAGCGGAAGCTTCGAAACGAGAAAAAAATAAAGATAGAATACTTAGACAAAGCCAAGTGCCTAGACAACCTACTAAATTCCAACCCCGACCAATAATAACTAGACCTTCAGCAAATACCACACCCCAACAGGCGAGAGTACCAAACTCGAATTTCCCACTAAGCGAAAGATTAAAGATGTCCTGCCACAAGTGCGGAAAACCTGGTCATTTTGCATCCCAATGTTTTTCAAAATCCCAAAATTTCCAAGTGGGACAGTTCCAAAAAGACCAACAGAAGTAAATGAGATGCCAACGGAGGAAATTCAGGAGCATATAAATTACGAGGACCAAGCAGAATATCTAAATTATCTTATCTGCAGTATTTTGGAAAAAAACAACTATTCCACATAGTAGAAGAAAACTTCCCACTATTAGAAGATGGAATAATAGGATTGCCGTTCTTCCACAAATACCCCAGATAAGCTATTACAAAAACCGATTTGATAATAGGCAAATGGAAACTACCCTTACTCAACAAAAATCTGTAAAATCAACGTACCCGACAAAGAAAATCAAGTAATTTGCGTAGAAAATCAAAAAGAAATTCCTGATGGACTATACACAATATACAATGATAAGGTAGAAATACCATATTATAACTATTCCCAGAAACCCATCAAAATACCAGAGAAAATTAAATTCAGCAGAATTATGTCTATAGGATCACGAGACGTTGATCTTGCCGAAAAGGGGGTGATTACCCTTCAAACGACTTCAAAAGACTGGAAAAACTTCAAAATTGCCTGAACCTAAAACATATCGAACCAAAAATTAGAGAACGGATAAAAGAAATTGTGATTCAATACTCAGAAGTCTTTACTTTACTGAGACCACCTACCCTGTACAAATCTAACTAAACATGAAATAATCCTGAACTCAGGAAAAATTATCAACTTAAGATCCCATAAACTACCCGAGAAATACAAGGAATTCGCACTTAACGAAACAAGTGAATTACTGAAAAAAGGTATAATAAGAGAGTGCCAATCACCTTTCAACTCCCCACTATGGATAGTCCCTAAAAAAGGAGGAAAGCTTAGAATGGTAGTAGATTATCGTCAGATTAATAAAGACACCGACCAGGATGCATACCCTCTCCCGGTAATAGACGATAGCCTCGACCAGTTAGGAGATGCCAAGTTTTTCTCGGCCTTCGACCTAAGTGCAGGATTCCACCAAATCCCCATGAATGAAGAGTGCAAAAAATATACAGCATTCTCTACTGTACAAGGGCATTTTGAATATAATAGGATGCCATTTGGTCTAAAAAACGCACCCGCTACCTTCCAAGGTATGATGGACAATGCGTTCAAAGGACTAATTGGGAAAGAATGCTTCGTTTACATTGACGATATTGTAATATTCGGAAAGACATTAGAAGAAAATAACAAAAATTTAGTGACTGTCCTGGAAAGAATGAAACAATTAGGCTTGAAATTAGAACCATCAAAATGCGAGTACCTACGCCCAGAACTAGAATACCTAGGCCACCTGATCACCGCAGAAGGAGTTAAGCCAAACCCTATTAAGATCAAGACAATCCAGGAACTCAAGCAGCTGAAAACACCTGAAGACGTGCAAGCATTCCTAGGATTAGCTGGCTATTATAGGAAGTTTATAAAGAACTTTTCATCTATAGCTAGACCACTCACCAGGTTAACTCAAAAGGACAACCGCCGCATCGAATCAAGGATTAGGCGCAGTGCTATCCCCGGCCGGACGTCCTTGCTTATTTATTAGCAGGACCCTTAATAAAGCAGAAGAAAATTACAGCACCTCAGAAAAAGAGCTCTTAGCTATAGTATGGGCAATGAAAAGGTTACGTCAATACTTGCTAGGAAACAAGTTCAAAATCCATACTGATCACAAAGCACTAATTTGGTGACACAATGTGAAAGATCCTAGCTCACGACTCTTACGATGGCGATTACGGCAAGAGGAATATAAGTGCGAAATAGAATATGTTTAAGGAAAGGAGAACAAAGTAGCAGACTGCTTATCCAGACTATTCCCAATCCACACCAGCGACATTCTACAACAACGCTAGACGGAATAGATTTAACTACCGACGATGAGCTATCAGATACAGAAATTTTGGGTACACCAGTTAAACGCCCCACTATCATCAAGGACGAAATACTACAAGAAAAAATTGAAATCCCAGTCCTGCTGGCCCTAGCACCGATCATCAGTGCTAACTACACCCTCGAGAAAATTCAAGGAAACATCTACATCGAGGAAATTTCTAAAGTACACTTGTTTCACCAAAAGTGGAAAATGGTTATAGCTATCAATATGAAATCCACCGAAAACCGGATTAAAGCCATCGACATTACCATTACTATGGCAGAACTAGCCTGTAACAAGAAATGCACACCTTATTGTGAAGCCCAATTGGTTAGGAGCCGCCACAATAGACTAGCTACTAAAAACAATATCCTACACAAGTTATTAGGCAAACAACGTCAAAAAAGAGGATTAGCGAATTTTGTGGGTGATATATCCAAAACTCTGTTCGGAAAATTGAGCGAATCCGACATGAAACAGATTAACACCGAATTTGACACAATTTATACAGATAACAAAAACATAGGTAGCATCCTGTCAAATCACACAAAAATACTGAATGCTGCAACAAAGAATAGTTTTGTTAACTCAAAATTAGTATTAACAGCAATATTATTAGATGAAACAAACGAGGATATTGAAACAGGGATCAACGCCATAAACGACGGAAATCACGGGATAGTACATCCCCAAATTTTAACACCAAAGATGTCGAAAGAAACCATTAGAGAATTCGAGACAGCTCAACGTACGCGCTACCATTTTGATAATGAAGAAGAAAACTACCAGCACATTATAGACATCAGTACCCTCTTCGTAGCAGTAATCCAAGGCCTATTTTCATACATACTGGAGATACCGGTACTTGAGAAAGAAGAAGGTTCCTTGCACAGAATATTCCCTATCCCGATACAAGTAAAGAAAGTCCACATATCAATAGTCCCTGACTATGATATGATCATTAAATACCGAGACTCTTACGTGCCAACCGACAGACAGACCATTGATAAATGTAAACAGATAGATGTATATAAAATATGTAGAAGAAACCAACCTAATGTCAAGTTAATAGATGGCGAATCTTGCGAAGCCAGTTTACTTAGAAGATACTCAGAAAACAAATGTAATCAGTCACCTTACCTGTTACATAAGGAAACATTAATACCTATAATAAATGGTTGAGACTTGCATGTTGGTGGCGGAAGTGAGAACGTGTTTAGTGACAGGTGGGGAGAGAATTTTACGGAATTTGTGTGGAGGGAGTGGAGTGTGAGGGTGGAAGCCGAGGAGGTGAGTAGGGTTGTGTGGGGTGAATTGAGTTCATAAAAAGTGAGTTTCAGCGAGGATGTGAGGTGGTATCTAGTTGGATAGGGAAAGTGAGCTTAGTTTGGCAAGTAATGGGGGGAATTCGTGGTCAGGAGTCTTGGGCTTTCGAGGGGTCCAGGGTGGTCCTCGCAGAGTTAGGGGATGCTAAGGGAGAGAAAGGGATGTCTGCAGGGACTGAGGAATTGAAGAAAAAAAAAAGGAAAAAAAAGAAGGAATATGTGGCGGCGAAAGACGCCAACATTTTGGAGAGACATCTGTCGATTGCGGAAGGTACTGCATGGATAGGTCCCAGTTACCCTCGGCAGAGCGGGAGGTGGGCAGCGAGAGTACTGGCAGTGCTGGTAATGAAACTGACGTGGAGGGAATTTTTCACAAGCCACGACGGCCAACAACGCATCGCCCGGTGTCGAGCGGTGCGTCTGGGAGAGGGAGAAATCGTTAGATTTAGAGTTAGAGAGGGAAAGAAAAGAAAAAGAGGTTAAAATAAAACAGATGGAAGAGGAGATTAGAGTGTGGAAAGAAAGGACGGAAAAAAGGCTTGAGAAGGTGGAGGGCAGGACGGAAATGGAAATAGGAGACGGGGGTAGCGGGGGCGAGATTAAAGGTATTTGGGAGAGGGTAGGGAATATGATAGATGAGAAAGTGGGAGAGCGTAAGAATGAAAAGGAAGAGAGGGCGGATAGGGAAAGGATAAGGGCAATGGAGTTGAGAATGGAGAGAAAGGAGAAGGCAGACAGGAGAAATAATATTGTGATAAGAGGGTTGAAGATGAAGAGCGGGGAAGAAAGGGAGGGCGTGGAAGCGCTGCTACAGAGCATAGGGTGGAATGAAGGCAGGGTAGGGAAAGTGAAGTTGGAGGGGAGAAAGGAGAAAGAAGTGGCGGTTGTGGAGTTGGAGAGCTGGGAAGAAAAGTTGGGGGTAATGCGAAATAAAAATAGGATAAAGGATAAGGAAGTTTTCATCGATCACGATTTGACGAGAAAGGAAAGGGATGTACAGAGAATGCTGTACGACAGGGCTAGGAGGGAGAGGAGTGAAGGGAGATCGGCGAAGGTAGGATATCGGAAAATAAAAATAGACGCGAAAATGTGGGTGTGGGACGAGGAGAAAGATGTGTTGAAGGAAGTGCAGGGGAATTTGTTTCGTAGGAAGTAGGGGGTGGGGGTAATGCAGGGTAGAGGAGTTGTGAAGGTGCTTTACTGGAACGTATCAGGGGTAAAGAAGAAGGATGAGGAGTTCTGGAGGTATATCCAGGAATTTGATGTGGAAGGACTGGTAGAGACGTGGGTGGAAAGAAAGGAATAGAATAGAATAGAGCCAAAGCTGCCAAGGGGGTATAGGTGGAGACTCCAGAAGGCGGTCAGAGTGAAGAAGAAAGGAAGGGTTAGTGGGGGAATTATAACGGGGGTTAGAGATGGATTAGAGGAAGAAGCTCACGGAGAGGAAGAGGGGGAGGCGGAGGGAGTGCAAATGAGGAAAGTAAAGATAGGAGGGGTAACGTGTAAGTTTGTGACAGTGTACAATAAGGATGGGATGGAAAGAATTAAAGAAAGGGTGGAAGACCTGTTAGGTGAAAGAGAGGAGGGTATGGTGGTACTGGATCGAGACTTTAACGCGAGGATGGGGAGGGAAGGGGGCCTTTACAGGGAAGGGGAGAGCTTCGAAGGTGGGGGTATCGGTGATAGGCTATGGAGTCATGAATATGCAAGGGTGGGAGGAGATGGAGAGATTCGCAGTAGAAGGGAGGGTAGAATCAGACCATCAGCCATTAGGGTTGTGGATAAGGGGTGAGAACGGCGGAAGGCAAGGTGGGGAAGAAGTGTCGACGGGGGAGAGGGTTACCTGGACGAGGGAGGCGATAGAGAAGTATAAGGAGCAGTTAGGGAAGGTTCGCTTCGAAGGGGAGACGGTGGAAGAGATATGGGAAGATTTAAAAGAGAAAGTGAAAGGGTGCGTGCAAAAGAAGGTATTCAAAAAGAAGAAGAAAGGAATGATGAAGCCGTGGTGCGATAGGGAATGTAAAAAGATGAAAAGGAAGGTGAAGAGGAAGGTGAAGAGGAAGGTGAAGAGGAAGGTGAAGAGGAAGGTGAAGAGGAAGGTGAAGAGGAAGGTGAAGAGGAAGTGTAAGAAGTGGAAAGAGGCTACTGCAAAAAGGGAGGAGTACGTAGAAATGAGGAAGGGGTTTAGATTGATGTGTAAGAAGAAAGAACAGGAAAAGGAGAAAGAGATGGAGGAAGAGTTACGAAATATTAAGACAGAAGGGGCGTCTGGAAGATAATAAATAGGTTTAGGAAGCGCAGAGTAGGGACAAGCGAGAAGATAGGGAGTGAGGAGTGGAGGGAGTTTTTTAAAGAATCATTTCAGGGCTCAGATTCAAGGAAGAGAGATGATGGGAGTAGAAGAACGGGGGAGGCAGAGATGGAGGAATTGAATGACGAGGAGATAGAGAAACAGATAAGGAAGTTAAGAAGGTCAAAATCAGCAGGGCTGGATGGTCTAGAGAACGAAGCATGGCTGTTTAGTACACAAGAGGTTAGGGAGAGTCTGAAGGAGGTAGTGAAGAAAGTATGGAGGGGGGAGGAATTCCTACGAGGGTGGAGAGAAGGGTTAATAGTGCCTCTGTATAAGAAAGGATATAGGGATAGGCAGGAAAATTATAGGGGGATTACGCTAATGAATACGACGTATAAAGTATACGCGATGGTGGTGGCGGAGAGGCTGCGGAAGGATGTCGAGGGGAAAGGAATATTGCCAGAGTCGCAGGCGGGCTTTAGGGCAGGTAGGAGTACTATCGACAATATCTACGTTCTGCAGCACGTGGTGGATAGAGAATTAGCGATGAAGGGGTCGAGAGTGTACGCGTTTTTTGTGGATCTAAAAGGCGCGTTTCCGTCGGTGGTTAGAGGGAGGTTGTGGAAGGCGATGGAGGAGAGGGGAGTGGAGAGAGGCCTGATCGAGAGGGTAAGGGAGATATATGAAGAGACCAAAGATAAGGTGAGAGGAGGACTGGGGATTGTTATTGTTATGTTATGTACCTTCTTGCACTTAGCTTATCACAATAACGGAACTTCACCAGAAATTTGGAAAAAATCTTATAGATGCATTCATATTTTGACTATATATACGTGAAAACAAAATTGCAATATATTAATAACAATTAACGTAAAATGCATTGGAACATGACTATGCTATCTCTCGTAATATACGTAGTAGAGTTATATTTTGTCTTAAGGAAGTACCCTCGGTACGTAGCAAGTCAGTTGAGAGAACGCTTCGACTTGTTATTGACTCGCACGGTCACAGGCATAAATTTGGCAACGTCGCGTTTCTACCCCGCCCTCCTCCAGGCCAGCATGTAGAGCAGCGTCACCCAGGACGTACAAGAGCACGTGTGTTGTTCGAAATTCGCGCATAAATTAGAGCACGTGGAGCGGATGCGACGTTGCCATATCTTCAGTTCGCTGACGTCAGTCATACATTTACGGCATAGATTATTATTTTTTCCTTATAGGCTCTAAATGATAGTTTTCGAAGCAGATATAGATTTGGGAAAACATTCTATATATCTCATAATTACTTAATATTTTTTTATTTTTCAATCTTTTTATATACTACAAAAAGTGCGTCTTCTCATAAGATCACATGTTATTTTCAATCATGGATTTTTCCATTATGAGGCTTCGAAAGGTTCCAAAATTTTAACCAGACCTTCAGTGTATTTTAATGCAACTGGCATCCAAATATCAAACGATTCTCATTTGTAATTCGTTTACCAAAGGTACTGCCTTAAATATTTCGGAAAATTTCAACAAATATAATCGAATAACAATTAGCAATAGCAATCTTAAAATTTAAAACCTATTAATTAATAACAAATAATCCTGGAAGACCGACGAATGGTAGTGTGGGTGTGAGGAGACTATGGGTTATGGGATACTAAAGCTAAAGGGTCACCTCAGGGGTTCTGCTCATTCATAAAGTTCTGAAAAGAGGAAAAAGATACTTTGATTTCCAAAGGCAACTTTTCGTGCAGTAGTTATCTCTTTTCAATGAGCAGACCCTTCAGCAATGGTATCCCGCTGTGTCCTCACACGCACACTACCATTCATCGGTCTTTCAGGATTATTTGTTAATAATTAATAGTTTTCAAGATTGTCATTCCTAATTATTATTCGATTGCATTTGTTGAAATTTTCCAACCAGTTTAAGCCAAAATATAACTCTCTACTACGTATATTACGAGTGATAGCATAGTCATGTTCAAATTAATTTTCCGTTAATTGTTATTAATATATTGCAACTCTATATATGTGCGAACCTAGACTCACCTTGGTTTGCGGCAGTTAAAATATGAACTGCGTTTCGATCACTGACTCGCGTGCAATCTAATAAAATGCAAAAGTCTTCACTTGAAGTTATCTTTGCTTTCGATTTCCTTATTAGTTTCGCAGGTGGTATGTGCGAACCCTCAGAAGATCCAAACACATCAGAATCAAATGCAGAGATTATGCTTGCATCACATTCTTCTTCAATGCAAACAAGTTCCCTTCCATATTTTACGGTGTTTCTTAAATGTTCTTTCTTGGACCTTTTTTGGATTCCTTTTAAAGATTGAGATTCCGCTTTCTCAGTTGACTGCAAGTCCTTAATTTCAATTGAACGTCTCTTGCCTTGTTTTTAGAAAAAGGTAAAATCACCTAACTTTTTCACACTGTATTAGTTACAATGCGTTTGAACAGGCAGTATCGACAACACCTGCCAATTTGTTAACAAAATGAACCCTCTTCTTTTTCTCCACTTCTGTTTTCCGGGATTTGTTGTTTTTTAGATATTGCCATTCTCAGTGAATGAGTCTATTTTTAGTTGATTGCATACCTTTTTCCAGATCGCTAGTACTTCAAAGGTTGTTGTTTGTAAACTCTCTTGGATAGTATCTCCAATATTCACATGGGAGTGTAGAAAACGTCGCAAAACTTCTCCTATTGAAAGAAAACTAGAACCAACTACAGTCAAACCTCGATTTAGCGTCGGTTTTGGGGCTGACGGCCGCGTTCAATCCAGGCTCTCCAAACTATTTGCTCTCTCTCTTATTTTGTCTCTCTGCCGTTTCTCTCTCTGTTTTGTCATGCCTGACTGAACACCACACAGCCCCCCGCAGGTCCTCTCACGCATCCCCGCTGCGCAGCGACAATTCTCGGAAACGCTGAATCAAGGTTCGCTAAATCCAGGTTTGACTGTATCTGTTTCAAGGGACCTTTAGCTAACCAAAACTGTTGAAACTTATTTTTTAATAAGCTCATGATTCGGAAATAGGATTAAAAAAATTAAATTTACAGTACGTACACGTAATTGCATTTCCATTAGCTTCTAAAATCATAAATGAACGATTCTTTAACGCACAATTCTATGACTAAACTAAACAAACTTTTTAAAAAGAAGGCTATACACACAGCCTATTTTGATTATCGTGAATGTCGCTAGATTTCGCTGATAACATATTTAGCAATTATTTTGAAGAAATTGATTAATAATATTAACTTTACATTTTCTGTGTGAAACTGAGAGTCGGAAATGTGCTCTCGAGAAAGAATCGTAACTCAAAAAAGACTATATTTTTTTTGTCTACATGGTCTAAAATCAATATCATTTTAATATTGATCATTAATGTTTATAAGTTGTGAAAAAATATCTCTAGCTCCGGTGGGATCCAAACCCTGGTCTTTCAGATTTCCAGTCTGATGCTCTACCCACTAAGCTACCGAGAGACGAGAATATTTTCTTCACAACCCTTACAAGTTGAATTCCGTCGTCATTAATTATACTTGTAAGAATAATTTTAATCATCGAACACATGAGAGTGATTTTATTAATCGATGTTATGGTTTTTGACCAGCGAAATGTAGTAAACCATATGAAACATGATAAGGGGTATAAACGTGCTCTTATATCTAAACGTTCCTTCAAAATTGCAACTTTTATGATCTGTACAGACACCAAATATTTTTTTTTAATTATAAAAAAATTAATTTTTTTACCATGGAGTTATCAAGAATTTCATGTAGAAAATATATTTATACCCTTAATATATGAAAACTCATAAAAACACCAATTTTGATATAAAAGTGCTTTGAGTGACCTCTAAATATGTTATTAAAAATGTAACAATATTTGTGAGTCTATTTCTCGTCCAGAGGAACATGTGGTCCTATGATGGCGACTAAAACCTTGAAAAAAATTTTTTTCGACCACCCTAGTAGGCATCTTGATCTGTTTTTCGTTCAACTCCCTAAAATTAATGACAAGCTTCCATTTAGATTTTCTCGACGCGTCACGTTTTTTCGGGATGACCCAAAGTAGTGAATTAAATGGTGATTTCAACGCTTCTATTATTTTCCCAGTTAACATTTAATTTACCTGATTTGCAGTTTCTTCTTGGTGGCATTCCGGATGTCGCGGCTGACGTATATTAATGTATATTAAAGTTGATCTCCTTGTAGTTAACAATACGGTATATCGAATTTAGAAGGGATGGATTATCTTCTATGAGAATGTGTCTGTTTAATTAGTAAGTTATGATTAATTTCAAATGAACGACGAATGGTTCTTAAAACCGAGATATTTTGTTTTTTGTTACCGTTGACCATGCCTGTTTCTCTCTTCGCTCGGGCTGCGAGCTGTGCCTGTTTATATTCAACCGATTTTAGACTAAACATAGATAAAATTCCTAATATGAGATCATGAGTTCTGGAAAGGCCCCTTCCAGGGCCTGGTTTGACATGAGAACGATGACTTTGTCCTTACCAGGCCTCAGTTTCTCGTCGGTCTCTGAGCTGAGCTTATGTCTAAGAGCTTTTTCTAAATGAGAACAAAGATCCATTTCTTTGTTACCGCATAAAAGAAAATCAACTATTTATGTGTTACCGCATTTAAGAACATCAACGAATTGTGTGTTACCGCATTTAAGAACATCAACGAGTTGTGTGTTACCGCTTCTAAGAAAATCATCGATTCTTGCAATTTTTCCTCTGAGTTTTAGTGAGTTGAAATTCATTCAAGTCCACAAGGTATGAGAAAATCACGCCCTTGAAGCTCAAGTAAACCCGCTAGCTTACAAGGTACCTTGTGGATATACTTACTGTTGGGAATTTCATTCTTTTTTTGTAAATATAATTTCATTTCTCAAAAAGTGTTAGAACCGCTGATTATCTTAAAAAAATTATAAGAGATTGTTTGCCAAAGAAAATAAACGTGACTTGACATGTGATTATATGTGTGGATTCATTTTGATCATCAAGACCAGTTTTCAACTATTGTGTTTTAACAGTGTCTCTGCTTTTTGTTTATTTCCACGGTTATCATTTGTATGGTGTTCTTTGGTATAAGGATACCGCCATACTCTAAGGGATAGACATTATCGCCGAGTTAGAGGAAACTGTTAGACAAGTTGAGCTGATAAGAGTACAGGAATGGTGCCCTGATGATGCCTTCCTCGAGTATAGGAAATTTTTCATTCTTGTCAAACAATGTATCCCCTATACCACATTCTTTGAGAATCCTCTCATTACTGACTTTGTCCATTAGCGTTTTACCGCACGCATTACGCAGGTATTGCATGTCCATCGCGTTAATTGCCTTTCGTACACCAAAGTTTCAATCCATTCCGAGGCTACGCTATTGTTCTTGATATTCATTGTTTAAAGTATACGCCCAAACTACAAACTTAATGCGAAAAATATATTTTGCGATTAAAAATCATGTCCCAAATAATTAGCTAGTCGTCGTAAGGTGGAGAGTCCAGTTGTAATGTCAGTCCCATCCGACTCCGGTAAATAGAGTGAAGTATAGGGCCAAAACAAGAACCATAAAAAGCCATATTTGGTTTGTGCTGTATACGGAGGAGTGCACCAGCCTTCAGCAGTGTAGTTAGTAGTAATAGATCATGAAAATAAGTACATTTCTCCAAAGTCTCCTCTGAGCATCCCCGGCCCGCCTTTATGGGCACGCCTGAAAAAATGCCACTGAGTTACTGAAATCAGTTGAAACTCCCTTAGAATACCCTGAATACTTCAAATTATTTGAAATCGTTTGAAATCCCTCAAAATTCCTGGAGGCTCAATTCCTTTTATTTATTTTTTTTATTTTTTATTCTTAAAAATTCTTTCCAGTCCTTTCTTATTACTGAAATCAATTAAACATTCCTTGTAAGCTTTTAAAATGCGCCAACTTTTTTGTCAAATCCTCTGAAATTCACCAAAACATTACAGAATCCTGTGGAAATAGGTGAATATTTGAAACTTTTTTGTAAGAGTTCATTATGAATGTTTTCTATTTTCTTTAATATTCGCCATTACACGCTTCAGAAGGCCTTAAAGTTAGATATTGAAATTGTAGTGACTAGCCTGTCCGCGGCGGCAAGGAGCCTTCTTGCCGGCTGTTTTTTCTCCGGGTGTGAAGTTCCGAAAAGCATGTATCCATGTATTTTTATGCACTGATGACGAAGATGGCCATGAAAATAGCTGAAAATATAATTTTTAAGATCAAAACTTGAAAAAAAACATGTTTTTAAAAAGAAAAATATTATGCTTTACATTTTATTTTAAACCTTCTTCACTGACATATTTTATTGCCCTGATTACGAATATAGTCAATAACATACCCGTAAATATAATTTTCCATGTTAAAACTTGAAGAAATTACGGTTTATTGTTTAGAAAAGTAAGAAAGCGAAATTTTTTCGGGCAGTGGAACTTCCACTGACCGAAAATATGTGCCTCCCCCTCCCCCCGGCTTTCATAACCCTTCTCGGGGAGAGAGTGATTTCATTGACACCCGCAAGTCCCATACACCCCCCCCCCTTTCCAGGAGACCCCCGTTTTTTATATCCTTTCTTGGGGGAAAAGTGAGTTAGCCGACACCCGTCGCCAGTCACTAACTCCCCCCTTTCCAGTCGATTGCATATTATTTATCGCAAATTTGATTTATTGAAGACTACGAAAAGTTAAATATCAAGTACAAAAATACGTTTATAAAAAGCTTATCGACGATTTTTAAGTTTCAGTCTAAATTTTTTTACGTGGAGATACAATTTTGACTAGATTAGTAGATTTTTGATTAGATTAGGTCAGTTCTCGGAAAACAACCTTGCAGCTGCTTGATAAACTCGATTTCTGAAATCTGTAACAACTTCAAAAATGTTACCATCTATGGTCAGAAAGTAATGCAGTCCCCGACATCAAGGGGTGAAAATGTTTGTTCTGAAAAGGTGCGTATTTTTTCAGCTTCTTGGTTTTGATGTTGATAACAATCATTTCTACTCTCTATTAATGTTTTCCTCTAGAGTCTAGACTTTAGAACATCAGAAGGATATTAAATCCCTTTCTGTTCTTAAATTAGGAACACCGCAATTATTATAGAAAATTTGAATATTGCACTTTGTGCATAATATTGTTTTACACGCTTGCATTTTATTTCAAAAAATCCCACATGTAATAAAAGAAAGTGAATTCTATGCATTCAACGTTGATTGTAAACAAGGTGTTGTCCATTCAAAATAAAGTTCATAGGCCTTGAAACAAAGTATGATTTCGAAAAGAAAAGATGGGAGCTTATGAAATTCATTAAAATTATTTAATGAACATTGTTTATTCAACAAATTATATTCATTGTCTAACGTCTGCAAATCGCTTCGTAACAAATCTTTTGAATTATACGAGTCTAATGCATATGTTTTAAGTTTAAATTTGAAATTTTTCCAAATACCTAAAACGCTCTCAGTATTTAGAGTAATACTTCAATTACTGAATTGAATATTTTCCTAATCTCCCGCCGTTAGATAATTCCCCAGGTTTTTAGCCCAAAACTCTAAATTTCCTAATTACCTACGACAAATATATTCCAATCGAAAATTTAGTGTCAATAATAAAAAAGGAATAGGAAAATCGGTGTGGCCAACGATGAACCCTAATACATTCGACTCATCCTTTAATACTGATTCTTATTTTCCGGGTTCAAATAGAATTACAGGTAATTTGAAGCTGATAATAATTATCCTAAACGTTTGAATATACTCGTGACGGTGAAGCTCATTCCTTGAGACTCTCCAACCTCTCCAAGATTCTATTTCCAACGTTGCCATGCAACGTTTCATCGAAACCCAGGTGTGTTCTATGGCGTATGGACTTATTTCGTTCTCCACCCACTGACAGAGCAGGTTACCAATGATAAAAGAAACTCTTGCCAATGGTTTGAGAATCTCTGCTCTGCTCGTGCCGGCTCTGTCTCTCTTCATTCCACTGCCCAGGTGAAACAGTTATATATAGTTTATATATAGTGGACAAGACACTGATATTTTTCATTTGTTTTATACAAACAATTTATAAAACAAATGAAAAATATCATTGTCTTGTCCACTTTATATGAACTGTATATATAACTTTTTCACCTGGGTGCTCAGTGTAGATACCTCAGCACGTAATATCACGCACTTTATCATCCAAAAGATGCGTACGAGTTTGACATATGAAAGGGGGGAGACGAGATTAGATGAGTGACTCCACAAGATCATAGCAAGAACAGAAAAAGCGAGAGGGAGAAAAAATGAAACAGAGGCAGAGAGATAGAAAGTATGCGGTCAAGTCGAATGGAATATAGGGGGTATGGCACACGCCACATGCCATCATAATGGAGTAATGAGGCAAAGCGTTTTTCTTTCCACACTGCCTCAACTCTGGAGAGCAAACGGGAGTAGTGAACGATCACACAACTAGCTGGAGGACACGTAAGTTGGAACGAATTGAGCAAATCAGAGCCACATCCGATGAGGTCACTTCGCCGGGCTCTTCTCCGAGAGCATCTTGGATTCCCGACTTGTTCTTTCGTTATCTAAGAATAAAACTCGAGCTAAACTCTAAAATATTGCGACAAAAGAAGAGACGAGGCGACTGAGAAAGAGAAAGAGAAAAAGGAGACAGAGAAGAAAAAGAACAAGAGCCAGAGAAGATGTCACAGCACGTGACCCCGGAGACCGACAGAGTCAACTCGCTTAAGTAGCCGCTCCAGCCCTTTGACCCCGGGCAATTTCAAATTATGTCTCCTCCGAAGCGGATATTCCGTCAGGGACGAACCTTAAGGTGACTTAACGTATGGTCCTCATTACGAAGAAATTCCCGTTTCATTACATGGCCTAGCATTGTTTCTCCAAGTTCATGACGATAACAATTTAAGAAGGTGGGAAGCAACAGGGGCAGTATAAACTTTATAACGTTATAAATACTTTTCGCAAAAGAATTGATAAAAATATTTCAAATTTTATATTCCTCAAATCTTCAGGCGTAAAATAACAGAAAGTTTTTGCACGATGAAAAGTAAGAGTTTTTTAATACTGACTTGAGAAAAATTCGATTATTTTATAGTGAATTGTCAATCAAGTACTTGTTTCAGTCAGCTGAAATAATAAATTCAATCAAACTAACTGGGTATAAAATAAAATACGTCGTGCACCTAAACAGTATTATTATTTCGTTTTAGCAGTGAATGCACCCAGGTGAAAAAGTTATATATAGTTTATATATCGTGAACAAAACACTAATATTTTTCCTTTATTTTATAAGGAAAAATTTATAAAACAAATGAAAAATATCATTGTCTTGTCCACTATATATAAACTACATATAACTTTTCACCTGGGCAAGTGCGCGTTTACATCTCTAGATTTTTTTTTTAAATTAAGATAGAACAACAATCTATTTTATCATGAATAATTTTATGCAAAATGAGCATGAAAAAGATTCAGATTGAAAAAACAGACTTCTAAACTACCTCACTTTTCGGCTCATTAGAGACAAAAATAACCAAAAGAAAAAAGAGGGAGAAAAAGAGAAAAAGTCAACCAAAACCAATCTCTCACTTTTTCCTTTATCCGTCTTTTTTATACTACCAGGGAACCATCATATTCCGGGGCCAATTTAGACCCCCTCATCAGGGATTATTTATAGGACACTACAAGGTATGATTAATATATTCTTATGATCCAAATTTGCATTCATTAGTGAACAATTGACCAAGATGTAAAAATTCACGAAAAATTATGGAAATTTTGTTTTATTTTATATTAAAAAAGAAACAATTATTTTAATTGAAAATATCACTAGCAAAAATAACGTGGTGAAGTATTCGAAATACCGAGGCAAACTAACCTTCTTTTTTAACACAAAAACTCTCAAGGCATGCCAGATTTTAGAAATTGTTCCATCCCACTTTTAAGAGAGAGAGAGAGAGAGGGAGAAAATACCCTTTTTATTTTTATAGCTTTTCGTTTGCCAGGACATGTGACATAATTTTCAACGAGCCTCTGGAACTAACCCAAAACATCATAAAACGCACATGTTACCAAAACATTTTACAGATCTAAGAAAAACCCAAAATATAAGAATTCGTTCCAAAAATAATTACCAATTATTCAGAAATAAATACAAAAACAAGATATCAAAAGTGATCTGAAAATATAAGACATAAGTAAAAATTTTAAATAGAAATTCAGCATAACAATATTACAAAAGTACTCATTGGTACATAAGAACAATTATGCACATATTTCGTATATGGCATCTTCCTCATAAAACCTTTGGTTATATGCAACGAGGGTATCCCAACTTACTTTTGATAAGTGTCTGGGTGATTTCTAAATTGGAAAAATATGTATATCCCATTGACAACCTTATTTTTCAATAAGTACCGGGAAGACATTTGAAAAAATAAAAAATTAAAAGAATTTTTAAACATATATCCTGTATAAATGTAAACATTTTTCATTTTTTATAACCTGAAAATATGTAAATTATGAATAATAACGAAGGAATATAGACCATAGTGCCCAGATCGAATGTTTGTGGGTGATTTAAACCAATCTATTTAGATCATTACATTTTCACAAATAGGAAAAAGAAACAATCCAAAAATTTTCATGTATTCCTAAAATTGCTAATATTTAATGCATTCTTATTACAAAAATTTTAAATAAAAAGATTTCTTTCAAGAAATTGAGGTAAAATTATTTAGACTTAATTAAAAGAAATCTGAAAATAATCATAAACAAAACCTGCAGATTGGAACGAATCATTTGTTTAATGTCTTTAACTAAAAAAATTTCAATTTTATATCGAACAGAAATCTATTTTTCATGAATAATTTTATGCAAAATGAGCATGAAAAAGATTAAAATTTAAAAAACAGACTTCTAAGCTACCTCACTTTTATTTTCTAATATTAAAAATATAAACAATTTAAAAGTCCATAATAACAAATTCTTAAATATTAGGGATTTCACAAATTTCTGAAACGAAATAAATAATTTCTTGATTTATTATATCGAACAGATCTACAAAAAATAAATAATATCTACGTTTTTTAATTTTTTCTAAAGACGAAAATAAATGTGACTGATTTTGTGTAACATTCATTAGGTCATTAGAGAAAAATGTCTTATCGTCTGCTATTGCAGATGATAAGTGATTTTTACTGATTATTACATTATTACTGACTTAAAAAAAAAAAAAAATGATACAATATCGATTCTTGGATTTATACTCGGAAATAGATCAATCCTTTTGTGGGTTGCGTGCTATTTTAAAATTATCACGAAATAAATGACACTTAAAAATCTATGAAAAAGATGTTTTGCAGAGGTTATATAAAACGTCAAATCTTAAAAAAGTAACAGATGCAAAATAAAGATAGCGTGTTACTGTTTTATGAATCAAAACTTATTAAGTAATAGCAATTATGATTCACACACTATGCGCCCTAGAAGTTTCTTATTAGCAGTCAAATTCTTAATATAAATATTTCAGGGTGGCCTCTAAAAAGAAAAACAAACTTTTGGTTCTTTCCGGTTAACAACAACTCTGCAGGTCATTATAATTAGAAAATTAAAACTTTCAAACATGAACATTTTTTCAATTTAACTATCAAATACTTAACTACAACAACTACCATCTATTTTGGCAATATATAACTCTATTAATACCAATAAAAAGAAAGTTCTGCACTACAGTTTCAACAGGTTTTTTCTGAACAATTTACTTGTTCAGAAAAAAATCGCTGTCATTTTCACCGTTTAAAAAAATCTGACCACAGTGCGGGAACATTCTCATCGCGCGCTGCGTGCGCGGCTCGCAAGTTTGAGCGCGCCTGGGGCGCGCGACTGTTGATTCTCGCGCTTCGCGCTCGATGATGTATTTTCCTCGCGCTACGCGCTCGGTCTTTGTAATTCCTTCACATTTGTGCGCAGGCCTTTTAAAATTAAAGGTCAACGCATCGACAACTGTAATTTAGTGATTGTGAATTCTCTTTTGTTAAAGCTTCTTCGGCTTTAACGAACACATTCTCATCACGTATCTCGTGCTTCGCACTCGATTTTGTCGAAAAGGCGAACTTTTCTACATTATGTTCAACTCTATTATATGAAATGTACATTATATTTATTTCAGATATTACCAAATGAAGTACAAATTTTATTTTTCATGATTACTTTAATATTTGCAAATTGTTATCAAACCTTTTATTGCAACTTGTGTCGGTTTTCCATAAATTTAATTTTTTATTTTCAATGTTATTTTTTACGATTACCACTAAAAATACGCATCCTAGCGTAAGGTGGTTTTAAGCAAATTTGTAGATATAATTCAGGCGAAAAATTTGTCTAAAAAAAAGGTCGTTGTAGCTTGTGCTCTTTTCCCAAAAAGTTGATTTTTTCATTATTAATTTTTTTTTTTCAATAGTTTATAAGAATTTTGTAGATATTTTTTGATTGGGCAACTTTTGTCTTTCATTTTTTTTTCGTTTTTTGTCTCGTTTTTCCAAAAATTTAATTTTTTTTTTCAATCTTATTTTTTACGATTAAATAAAATCTACTCGTCCTATCTCAAAATTATTAATAACAAATTTGTAGATCCTTTTTGGGCGAAGAACTTTTGTCTATTAATTTTTTTTCGTACCTTATGTCGTTTTTCAAAAAATTTAATTTTTTTATTTTGAACGTTATTTTTTACGATTAAAACAAAAACTACGCGTCCAATCAAAAAATTATTGATGACAAATTCAGATGAGTTATTACTCTTTTTTGGAAGAGCAACATTTGTCTATTCATTTTTTTCATAGCTTGTGTCGTTTGTCCAAAAATTCAATTTTTTTCAATAATAAATTTGTAGATCTTTTTTGTGTGAATAACTTTTGTCTTATTACTTTTTTCGTAGATGGTCGTTTGTCCAAAAATTGAATTTTTTTATTCTTAACGTTTTTTACGAATAAAACAAGAACTACGTGTCCTATAAAAAAGTGATTTGGAACAAAGGACCCCGCACCAAATGTACAGAAAAAAGCCTTATGATAAAAAATTGTAAAAAAAATTTTTTCTTGTATTTTCGAACCTACAAACTAAAAATTCGAAAGAAAGATGTCAGAAAGATGGACAGTTTTTAGACAAACACTTGTCCAAAGTTTCGATTTTTACATATATTTTAATGGAAAAATGCTTATTTTAGCAAATTGTTTTTTTTTCCTCAAAAACGCTATGATAGATTTGACTAAAACTTTTATATTTTGAAGATCAGGCGTACCGAATCAAAAGATTCATACCCACGAACTAGAAAGATCAACGATTCTTTGGGTATACAGCATGTTTTTGGGGCTGTTTTTTTACCCTAAAATTCCAAGTAACATATGTAAATCGTCATTTCTTAGTAACTAAAATCAATAGAGATTTTTATTCAACTGCTACGGTATGAAACGACTTTCCAATAAGTGGAGTAAGCGTACATAGCAATAATATGTTTTAACCTAATTTTAGGGGATGTTTTACCATCCCTTAAACAATGAGTCTGAAGTTCCTAACGCATTAATCAATAACGAAAAATAATTTTATTTTTAAATGCATGAAAGCTGCTATTTTATGACAGAAATTAGTCGCGTACAACCCTAAAAACTTCTTAAAGCACTTTCGACCCCTCATCAGATATAAAACTCACCGAAACTACCCCTAAATATTTTTAAAATTCAACAAAACCAACCTAATTCAAAAATCCGCACAGTTTTTCCTGATAATAATTTCAATTGATGCCAAAGGGGCGCACATAAAGTTTCAACCTTACAGCATATGTAGAACTCACCCCAGCCACCCCCGAATATTTTAAGAGTTAAATAAAATCACCATAATTTCAAAGTGCACCAGGATTTTTCTGAAAATGTTTTCAGTTGATGCCAAAAGGGAAACATAAAGTCTGAACACCTCAGCTCATGTAGAAATCACCCCAACCACCCCCAAATATTTTAAAAGATCAATAAAATCGCCCTAATCCCAAAGTACGCCAGGTTTTTTCTGACACTGTTTTCAGTTGATGCCAAAGGGGCAAAAAAATGTCACAACCCCTCAGCATATGTAGAACTCACCCCAGCCACCCCTAAATATTTTTAAAATTCAATATAAACCGCCCAATTCCAAAATAAGCCAGGATTTTGATAATCATTTATTCAATTGATGCGAACGGTTCACACAAAAAGTCTCAACACCTCAGTACATGTGGAACTCATCCAAGTCTAAATATTTTTAAAATTCAACAAAACCAACCTAATTCAAAAATCCGCCCAGTTTTTGCTGATAATAATTTCAATTAATGCCAAAGGGGCACATATAAAGTCTCAACCTTTCAGCACATGTAGAACTCACCCCAGCCACACCAAAATATTTTAAAAATTCAATAAAATCACCCTAATGCAACAATTACCCTAATACAACAGGTTTTCAGAGGTTGGTGCAAGTTCCTGTTTATCAATATTTGAATTTCCCACATAAAAGTACTGTTGCAACTTATTGGTACAGCTTCGTACAAATTACAACAGGTTTTATCAGGTTGGTACAAGTTTATATTGAATTTTAAGAATATTTAGGGGTGACTGGGGTGAGTTCTACATGTTCTGAGGGGTTGTGACATTTTTTGCCCCTTTTGCATCAACTGAAAACATTGTCAGAAAAAACCTGGCGTACTTTGGGATTAGGGTGATTTTATTGAATTTTTAAAATATTTAGGGGTTGCTGGGGTGAGTTCTATATGTACTGAGGGATTGAGACACTTTTTCTGTCCCTTTGGCATCAACTGAAAACATTATCAGAAAAACCTGGCATATTTTTGAATTAGGGTCATTTTATTGAACTTTTAAAATATTCGGGGGTGGCTGGGGTGAGTTCTACATGTGCTGAAGGGTTGAGACTTTATGTGTGCCTCTTTGGCATCAATTGAAATTATCGTCAGCAAAAACTGTGCGGATTTTTGAATTAGGTTGTTTTTGTTGAATTTCAAAAATATTGAGGGGTAGCTTGGGTGAGTTTTATATCTGATGAGGGGTTGAAAGTGCTTCAAGAAGTTTTTAGGGTTGTACGCATCTATTTTCTGTCATAAAATGGCAGCTTTCGTGCATTTAAAAATAAAATTATTTTTCGTTATTGATTAATGCGTTAGGAACTTCAGACTCATTGTTTAAGGGATGGTAAAACATCCCCTAAAATTAGGTTAAAACATATTATTGCTATGTACGCTTACTCCACTTATTGGAAAGTCGTTTCATACCGTAGCAGTTGAATAAAAATCTCTATTGATTTTAGTTACTAAGAAATTATGATTTACATATGTTACTTGGATGTTAAGGGTACAAAAACACCCCCAAAAACATGCTGTATACCCAAAGAATCATCAATATTTCTAGTTCGTGGTCATGAATCTTTTGATTCGGTACGCCTGATCGTCAAAATATAAAAGTATTAGTCAAATCTATCATAGCGTTTTCGAGGAAAAAAAACATTTTGCTAAAATAAGCATTTTTCCATTAAAATACATGTAAAAATCCAAACTTTGGACAAGTGTTTGTCTAAAAACTGTCCATCTTTCTGACATTTTTCTTTCGAATTTTTAGTTTGCAGGTTCGAAAATACAAGAAAATTTTTTTTTTAGAATTTTTTATCATAAGGCTTTTTTCTGTACATTTGGTGCGGGGTCCTTTGTAGATCTTTTCTAGGTGCACAATTTCTGCTGATTCATTTTTTTCGTATCTTGCATAGTTCGACCGCAAAATAGAATTTTTTATTTTTCATAATTTTTTGTGCGATCAAAGTTTGAATTTTCGATTTTTCGAAAAAATTCAAAAGGTTGTTATGATTATCTTGTAGGGCTTTTAAAAAGCAACGTTTTTCCTATCGTGACTTTTGTTCATATCGAGCGCTGTTTGGCTTAAAATGTTCATTTTCGTTTTTTTTTTTTTTTTTTTATTTGGATATTGCAAATGCTCTAACTCTGATAATTTTCCCTTTATCGAAATAAGTCATCAGGATAAATTTTTCGAATTTCTAAGTACTATAAATAGCAGTACATAGAACTTTTAAATCTTGAAAAGAATGGTCTCAAAATTTTGAAAAAGTTCTAACTTTTTGATTTTTTATCCAAAATAGATGGTTAATGAACTCGTTCTTTCTTTTTAGGCCTTAAAAAAGTGTGCCAAAGAACAATCCAATTTGAGCAATCTTTCAAAAGTTATCTTGCCTACACGATACTACAGACTAGACACATAGACAGACAGACACCTCCGTAAAAATTGTTTTTTTCTAACTCAGGAGGTCTCAAAACGTGGAGATTTGATGAAAACCGACTGAGTCAAATTTTACATAAAACCAATACCTTCTCATTAGGATGAGAATGTAATAAAAAAACTCATTACTAATTGAAAGCTTTCTAATTTTATTAAGTTTTATTTGAAGGGCCTGAAATTTAAACACTATTTAAAAATAAAACATTCAAAATTGTAAAAATTTCAAAATAGTAGCCTTAATAAAGAAATATATTAGAATACGAAGTCTGAAAGATTATACAATCTCCAAACATGAATTATTTAAAATTTTCATGTTTTTAAATTTTAAAGCCATGAAAAATAAAACAATTTCGATTAAGAAACTGTAAATATTAAAAAATGCACTCCTAAGCATTCACAGGGTGGCCGATGAACTGGGAAACCGGGAAATGCCCAGGAATTTTTTTAAACCGTGATAAACCAGGAAATGACAGTGAATTTATCTTTTGACGGGTAATTTTACAAACTTTTCAGGAGAAAAATCCACCCAATCACTGGAAATATCACAAATTTCATATTGCATTATATAATGCAATTTAGAATAAGTTCGATTTTAGCATTTTTACATTCTCATTCTAACGAGAAGGTATTGGTTTCATATAAAATTTGACATAGTCGGTTTTCATCAAATCTCCACGTTTTGAGACCTCCTGAGTCAGAAAAAACGATTTTTACGAAGGTGTCTGTCTGTCTGTATCGTGTAGGCACGATAACTTTTGAAAGATTGATCAGATTGAATTATGCTTTGGCACACTTTTTTATGGCCTACAAAGAAAGAACGAGTTCGTTAACCAGCTATTTTGGATGAAAATTCAAAAAGTGAGCACATTTTGAAAATTTTTAAGACCACGTTTTTTGAAGATTTGAAAATTCTATGTACGGTTATTAGTAGTACGCAAAATGTCGAACAAAATATCCAAATGACTTTTCGTGATAAAAAAAATTACTGGAGTTATAGCATTTTCAAAATTCCAAAAAACAAACGAAAATGAACACTTTAAGCCGAAAAAAGCACGATATGAAGAAAAGTCAAGAGGAGAAAAACGTTGCTTTTTGAACACCCTATAATATTTTCATAACAACTTTCTGAATTTTTCGAAAAATAAAAAATTCAAATTTTGATCACAAAAAAATAATGAAAAATCAAAAATTCCATTTTGCTGTCAAACTATACAAGATACGAGAAAAGATCATTTCACTAAAATTGTGCACCTAAAAAAGGTCTACAAATTTGTTATCATTCACTTTTTGATATGATTCGTAGTTTTTGTTTTATTCGTAAAAAACAGCATTGAAAATAGAAAAATCAAATTTTTAGACGAATAACACGAGCTGCGAAAAAAATGACAAAAAAAAAGTTTGTTCATCCAAGGAAAAGGTGCAACTTTGTTGTGAATTATGTTTCGATAGGATGCGTAGTTTTTGTTTTATTCGTGAAAATAACATTGACAGTAAAAAAATGAAATTTTTGAAAAAACAAAGCAAGGTACGAAAACAGATAAATCAACAAAAATTGTGCATTCAAAAAAGATTTACAAACTTGTAATCAATTTTTGTTGTAAAAATATATTCAAAATGAAAAAAATTAACTTTTTTGAAAAACGGCACAAGCTAAAATAAAATTTTAACTAATAAAATTTGTCGCCTAAGTTATATCATTATTTTTCATTTGAAATCAAATACAAATTTAGTAATTTGTATATAAAGAACATATAACACGAAGCACAAAGTGCGCGATCAGTGTGTTTCGGAGCGCGAAGCGCGACGGCCAAATCGCGCGCCGTTAGTACGCTCAAACTTTTTTCTTTCTATCATACGGTGCACAGAACCGAGCGTGGAACGCAAGGTTCAAATGATTTTCAAATCAAATATCGAGCGCGAAGCGCGAGTATCTGAATGAGAATGTGTTCCTTAAGATCGATAGAACCTTGAGTAAATAAAGTTCCTTTTCAGTCTAAAATAAAAACAAATTTAACAATCACTTGATATGTAGAGGTTTTGATAATTCTATAATATTTGCAAACAAACTTTTTCTTTTCATCGAAGTCAAACACGAAGTTCAAAAATCTAGAGGAGCCGAGCGTAAAGCGCGATGTAAATACGCCCGAGCGCGAGGTGAATACATAATCGAGCTCGAGATAAATATATGATCGAGCGCAATTGTTAACTTTTTCAATCATGAAACTATTCAGTTTACAATGTGTAATTCTAAAATATTTTATTTAAAAATTTTTCCATTTTAGCTCTTCACTTTTTAGCGTACATTTCCAATTGAAAGAATTTTAAATTGCACCTTTGAAGACTTAAACAATTAAAAAAATTAAATGCGTTTGAAATTGAAGATTTTGAATAAGAAACGTTTTAAGTTGATCATTTGGAAATATTAATTAATTAATGACCGATTCCATTTCAAATTATACAGGCACACAGTGGGGCGAAATGAAAAAACGATGTTCAAAATAACCTGTAGGTCACAATTCTTCATCGAGTTTCAATTTTTTTTTAAGAAATTCAGCATTAAATTCTCAAAAAATCTGTCGAGGCCGATTCTTGAAATTTTGTTTGTTTAAATTTGTATAGAGCTGCAAATAGCGAAAAAAATGTTGATTTTTCGACTTTTTCTTTTTAATTCTCTGTGAAAATTGTTCTCAGTAGCATCAGCCCTCAGGTTTGATGCACAAGGGATGGTGAAAGAAAACAATTCTGTTAAAATGTCAAGTTATTTTTTGTAAACAAATATTTGCAACAAATCCGATATCATTTGTTAACTTTATCCAAAAATAATATAAACAAATGCATGATTTGAACAGTTTTAGGTAGAAACAAACCGAATTTTCTTCCGATTGTTTTCGAATCTCATTGCTTGTGATGCACAATGATGTGCTTTCGTCATCTGATATAATTCGTTAAATTTATCAACAATTATTATAAACAAATGCATGATTTGAACAGTCTTAGGCAGAAACGAACAAAATTTTCTTCCAATTGACTTCGAATCTCATTGCCTGTGATGCACATTGATTTATTTCTGTCATTCGATCTAATTTGTTAAATTTTTCAACAATTATTATAAACAAATGCATGATTTGAACAGTTTTAGGCAGAAACGAACCGAATTTTCTTCTGATTGTCTTCGAATCTCATTGCCTGTGATGCACATTGATGTATTTCGCAGGCAATGAGAGTTGAAGACAATCAGAAGAAAATTCGGTTCTTTTCTGTCTAAAACTGTTCAAATCATGCATTTTTCTATAATAATTGTTGATAAATTTAACAAATTATATCAGATGACAAAAATACATCAATGTGCATCACAGGCAATGAGATTCGAAGATAATCGGAAGAAAATTCGGTTCGTTTCTGCCTAAAATTGTTCAAATGATGCATTTGTTTATAATAATTGTTGATGAATTTAACAAATTATATCAGATGACAAAAACACATCATTGTGCATCACAGGCAATGAGATTCGAAAACAATTGGAAGAAAATTTGGTTTGTTTCTGCCTAAAACTATTCAAATCATGCATTTGTTTATTTTATTTGTTGATAAAGTTAACAAATGATATCGGATACCACCTTTTCATGATCACATTTCACCTCATTGCCCTGAACGAGCAAATCCGATGCATAAATATACTTCACAAAAACATAATCATCATACTCGCTGTTTGTTGCCAATATTTATTTATAGCAAATAACTTGACATGTCAACAAATTTTTTTTCTTCCACTGACCCTTGTTTATCAAACCTGAGGCCTGATGCCACTGAGAAAAATTTTCACAGAGAAATAAAAAGAAAAATTTTAAAAATCAACATTTTTTTCGCTATTTGCAGCTCTATACAAATTTAAAAAAAAAAATTCAAAAATCGGCCTCCACAGATTTCTTGAGAATTTATGCTGAATTTTTGAAAAAAATAATTAAAAATCGAGGAAGAATTGAGACCTAGAGGTCATTTTGAACATCGTTTTTTCATTTCGCCCCACTTTGAGGCAGTGCAACTCTAAATCACAGAATCATTCGCCTCTTAAATATGTTGTTTTTTAAGGGAAATGAGATGATACGTATTTTACCATTTTAGAGAAATATATAGAAAAAACTGGGGTTTCTATTAAAATCGAATTTGGTTTTAAAGAAGTTGCAGAAAAAAGGAATCTCTCTTGCTAAAAAGGAACCCAAAATGATACATTGTTCCAAAGGAACCCAAAGTATACGGAAAAAATTTTCCTAGAGGATTAATCGAATTTGTTACGATGTGGCGGATATGACAAAAAATCAGAAATAATTACGGACCTAATTTTTTATAAACACTATAGCACTTTTTCCAAGAGAATTAAACATACTTCAGAAAGAATTCTTGAATGGGACACAAATTTTATTAACGGGAATCTTGAAAATTCCCGAAATTTAAGTCGTCGTTTCCTAGGAACTTGGCTAAACGGCACTGAATAGACGAATTTACGTGCGGAACCTTTTGTTAGTCTATCGGGCAGATCAGGTCAGGAAGTTAGCCTAACGATCGGCCGACTCATCTAATAGCCAGCGGCGTTGCAGGACGTTAGAATAACTTCATTTCAATGAAAATGAGTTGAAAGTGAAGGTATACTTGTATTTCAAATTGCGTGAATTGTTACAAACACATTGTATTAACTAAGAGTCGACATGAGGAGTTATTCGCCTCCAAAGTATATTTCTGCTCTGAAATTGCTTGCTTTCATCGTTAGGATGATAGGTGAAATCGTTTCATCTTCTTGTCTTATTGTAATTATACACTCAAATCCCGAATTAACGACCCTCACTATATGCTATTCCTAGAAGTGCTGGCCTCGTATGGCCTCGGAATGTGGTGACGTGCGGAGCATGGAAGGCGGTGCTCACACTAACACTAATAGAAAATGGTTCACACCGCCACTGACTGTTTACGTTTGGATGCCTACGAGATAAGGTAAAGGCCAAGGCAAGCAATGCCCGAAACCGTACTTAACTCGGGAGTTGAGTGTTTTACCAATGATTTTTTCTGAAAAAATATTGACATTCATCCACATTTGTTTATTTTATAGACAAATAATGTAAGTAAATGCACCTTATAGGCGTTTCTAAGCGAAAAAAATCGTTTTTTCTTCTGATCCGAAATTTTGTTATTCATCACTTAAAATTATGTGAGCAATGTTTTTTACATGAACTTCTGTCGAATAATAGAACTTATAAAATTTATGAACAGTTGTCACTGTCAGTATATTTCCACTTTTCACTCAGCTTGCATTTTTGAGAATCACTTATTTTACGTTTGTTTCAAATTACCTCATAAAGAATGAATGAATTACAAGGGACTTATAAAAACGCAAGAATACCGCTATCGTTCCGTTATCTCAACATAAATATGATGAAGAACGCTTTCTTTTTTTCCATAAATCCCTAAAATTCATATTTGCTCATATAATTCGTTCATGAAATGAGAAAATAGTGAAAAGTGGCAAAATGTTTTCTGGAAACGTCATTGGAAATATAATTTCAACAACACTAGAAGAAAAAGCGATTTCTTTTTGCCTGAAAACGCTTCAAATGTGCATTCGTGCACATAATTTGTTTAACAAATTGAACAAAAGTCATTTTTTCCTGATTCGCAATGATTAGCTATTTTAAGTCCATAGTTCATGTACCAAATATGACAGGTAATAATGTGCGCTTACAATTAGTTGAGAAAATCTGCTGTTTACCAATTATTTGGATAATTTTTATAAACGAACCCAAACTCTAAGAGAGAGTGCGGTATGGTGCCGCGCTTGGACCGCGTTTTTTTTGTTACTTCAGTATTGGACATTTAATTAAAGTATAATGTGACGAAAAAAATTACTTCAAACATTTTCAACACTAATTGAATGTTTTCTTATTAAACAAAGTAAAATATGTGGCAAAAGCAGTATAACCTATAGGGTGGTCCAAAATAACGCATTTTCGAATTTTGACCATCTAATACTAGAAACTGAATCTTCATAGAGGAAAACCTCTTGTGTATTTTTTTTCAAATTTTCAAAAAAATAATTGAGCGAGCGCATTGTTAAGCGTAAAAATGCTTAATGAACTTTTTTGTATGAGCTCAAAGTCAATCTCTGACTTCGAGCGCTTTATTTGCGTTTATGAGTACAGGTCTAGAACTAAACTCCTCAGAGAGGCGGCGCTTTATATATGCTAATTACACGGAGAAAAATGGATGGTCAAAGTTAGAGGGTCAAAATTTAGAGAGCCAGTCCATTCTTCTAAATGGTCTAAAGAGCGTTTCAGAATTTTTTCGACATAGTCAGAGAGACTCTTATTTCATGGCCAGTATGAGTGTTGTAATAAGGTCAGACTCACTATCAGGGATAATCGAAGTATCCTTTCGGCATGGTCAATACGATCATCTTGTTTTCACTCATTTCGACCATCCACGGAAGAGCAAATGACCCATCGCGGATGGCTAACCTGATTAGTTACCGTTGGCGTGTTTTTTTTTAACGAATGAATGTGTAAGTCCAATGTTCACAACGAATAATAAATGCAAAGTGCATAAGAATATTAGGAATTATTGTAAATTCATATTTAAGGTGAAAAATATATTCCTTTCTTTAGAAATTAAAATCTATCATTTATTTTTAAGGAAAAAATCTAATAAATAATTAAAATTTTACTTCACAAGTCCTTCTTGTGAGCAAAGTATTATTTTTAATAACTTTACTCTTAATAATTGCTGTTTGAAATTGCTTTTCACATTTAATCATTTCAAATAAGCGCGCCAACCCCAACCAATCCAGTTGTCGACGCGATGGATGCAGTGTGAATGGATACGAGAGTTGGTACCGTGGTTCAGAGCAATTTCGGAGTGACTGAATATCATTGAGCCGTTCAGCGTCAAATTTGCTGTTTATTGAACTTAAACATATTTTTAACAAGTTTAAACTGCTTTTTGATATTTCGAATATGCGTGGAGAGTAAAGTGCATAAGAGAGAATATGATTGCAAGTGAATTAAGTTTATTCTTTTGAATTTACAACGTCAAATTTGATGCTTCCAAGGGATTTAGGATAAAGGCGTAACTGGACGTTCAGCTATCAATTTTTTGTCACCGTGTGGTTTCAAACTGAAAAAGTGCAAAAAATTTCAGCATGCAGAAAGTAATTATATTGGTTTCTGAATTCACTTCAGTGTCTGGAATCTTACAATTCAGCGTGACACAGTGCCGTGTCCTTAGCCTTCCGGGCTCCAAAAAATATATTGTGAATGTGCACTGTTTTTGCATATCAAATTATCTCTCATACACCTCACTCTCCACAAAGAATAAAAAATGCTTTCAGAATTCATGTATTTCATATAAATTTTCAGGTTTTGTAGGTTCCACTTAATTTCATAATTTCCAGTCTCTTATAAGAGGGAGACTGGAATAAATAGGAAAAGGACAACAAATATAGATAATGTAGGATAATCGAATCGACCCCTTAAGATGGACAGGTCGACTGTCTGAGGAGATCAAGTCGACTATCTGATATGACCAAATCGACCTTCTATGATAAGCGATTCGACCCTTTATAATGACCGGTCCGCCCATCTCTCATGATCGGTTCGACTTTCTATGACGCTTGAGTCGACCGTCCTAGATGACCAAGTCGACACTGTGAGATTATCGATTTGAACCTCTTGTTTTAACCTTTTAGAGATAGTCGCTTTAGCCATCTTCAAGGGCTGTCCTATAGTTGACCCTGCAATATAGTCTGTCTGCACATCTGCATGGCTAAAATGACCTTCTATTTTTCTCCGTGTAGACGTAGAGTGGGGGTATTTGTCAGTGCGTAAAAACCCCCTTTTTAGATTGAACTAAGTCTCTAAGTTTTGTTTTTTATCTTTGAAGGTTTGGTTTTTTGAACCATGCTACATGTTTCGTAGTTTGACAATGATTCGGGAGTTGGTTGGACTTGGTACGTTACAATATGGGATTGGTGGACTACTTTATTTCTATTACTGAATAATTTGATTGTTTTCGGAAAGCATGCCTTTATGCAATCGAGGATGCCTAATTTACCTAAAATATACAGAGTTCCTAGTGCTAAAGCGGCGTAACCTAAATATTGTAACCATTCTAAACTAGTTTCTTTCCAAGTACTGAGCCTTCTGTGGGTGGCAATAGTATGCAAGGTATTTTCGGTGTCGTCTAGGCTAATTCTGACTTGCTTAAGTTCTTCTTGCGATATTTGTTTTGGAAGTTGTACTAATTTTTGTTCTAACCTGTCAATGTCTCTTAGTTCAAAATTTATCTCGTATGTTACATTTAGCCATTGCGTCATATGAGTTTCATATGATTTTTCTAATTCTAGGGTATCGTAGCTGTTGTACACTGTGCATTCAAATCCTGTAAGTTTTTGGGGTTCCGAAATGTTTGCTATTTTAACTGAATCTTCGCAACTTATGTCTAAGTCTAATGGTTTGGAGGGTACTATAATATAACCATTTATTATAGGTATGGGCCAACAGCCATACCACGCTGAAAAAACCAGTTCTCGTCAGATCACTGAAGTTAAGCAGCGTTGGGCGCGGTTAACACTTGGATGGGTGACCATTCGAGAAAACTGAGTGCTGTTGGCACATCGTGGGTGTGGTGAGCCCACACTTGTAGTTATTTACTACAAGTTATCAACCTAGAAACACTACCCGAATCGGGTAGTGTCACGCCTACCCCGAAAGGGAAATGGCTTAATGGTATACATGAAAGTTTCCTTGTGTAACAGGTAAGGTGACTGATTACATTTGTTTTCTGAGCATCTTCTAAGTAAACTGGCTTCGCAAGATTCGCTATCTATTAACTTGACATTGGTTTGGTTTCTTCTACATATTTTATATACATCTATCTGTTTACATTTGTCAATGGTCTGTCTGTCGGTTGGCACGTAAGAGTCTCGGTATTTAATGATCATGTCATAGTCGGGGACTATTGATATGTGGACTTTATTTACTTGTATCGGGATAGGGACTATTCTTTTCAAGGAACCTTCTTCTTTCTCAATTACCGGTATCTCCAGTATGTATGTAAATAGGCCTTAGATTACTGCTACGGAGAGGGTACTGATGTCTATAATGTGCTGGTAGTTTTCATCTTCATTGTCAAAATGGTAGCGCGTACGTTGAGTTGTCTCGAATTCTCTAATGGTTTCTTTCAACATCTTTGGTTTTAAAATTTGGGGATGTACTATCCCGTGCTTTCCGTTGTTTATGGGGTTGATCGCTCTTTCAATATCCTCGTTTGTTTCATCTAATATTATTGCTGCTAATACTAATTTTGAGTTGACAAAACTATGCTTTGTTGCAGCATTCAGTCCGAAGGTATAAACTATCTGTCGGTATTCTCTTTGGCAGCTATCCATTTATGGTCCGTTGACGAGGAGTCTAAGATTAATTTAAGTATTTTTGTGTGATTTGACAGGATGCTAGCTATGTTTTTGTTATCTGCATAAATAGTGTCAAATTCGGTGTTAATTTATTTCACGTCGAATGCGCTCAATGTTCCGAACAGAGTTTTGGATATATCATCCACAAAATCCGCTAATCCTCTTTTTTGACGTTGTTTGCCTAATAACTTTTGTAGGATATTGTTTTTACTAGCTAGTCTATTGTAGCGACTCCTAACCAATTGGACTTCATAATAAGGTGTGCATTTCTTGTTGCAGGCTAGTTCTGCCATAGTAATGGTGGTGTTGATGGCTTTAATCCGGTTTTCGGTGGATGTCATATTGATAGCTATAACCATTTTCCACTTTTCATGAAAGAAGTGTACTTTAGAGATTTTCTCGATGTAGATGTTTCCTTCAATTTTCTCGAGGGTGTAGTAAGCACTGATGATCGGTGCTAGGGCCAGCAGGAAGGTCCAGAAGGGTGTCATTATCATCTGTGAAAGAGGGCATTGTCCGATTGATATGAATTTGGATAATTTTGTCCTTATTTCTTATTCGTAAATTAATTATTATTGTCTAACTAGTCAATAACTTCAAAAGGGCCTTTCCAAGAAGGGTCTAGTTGGTTAGACTTAGTATTGTTAATGATTTTTACTGTGTCTCCTGGTTTGTATAGGGGGTGCTTGTGAGTGATATTTTCGTCGGGTCTTTTCTTCGTTTTTTCTGTTTCTATTTCTATTCTTTCTCTAGCCCTTCGTAGGTTTTCTTCGTGTTTCTTTTTCCACTTTCTCGCTAGTTCCGGATACGTCAGGGTTGGTGAACACGCTACCGATGATGGTATGTTAGCTTCTCTTCCAAACATAAGTTCAAAGGGTGAAAATCCTGTTGTTGGGTTCTTCATTGTGTTGATTGCAAAGTTAATAAATTTCAAATTGTCATACCATTCATTGTTTCTTTCTGAGATACTTGTTTTGATTCGGTTCCCTAGGGTGGAGTCCATTCTTTCGATGTTTCCGTTCGACTGCGGATGAAAAGCTGTTGTTTTTACATGAGTGATTTGTAATGCTTCTTCAAACTGCTGCATCATTTCTGATAGAAAGTTTTGTCCCTGGTCTGTTAGGATTGTTTTGGGTGCTTCGAAGATGTAGATGTAGCGATCGAGCAGCCCTTCTATTATTTATCTAGTTGTCTCGTTAGCCATCGGGATTAACACCGTGTAGCGGGTTAATCTATCTTGTAGGCTCAGAATATATTTGTTACCTTTCACTGTCTCGGGTAATGGGCCGTATATATCTAGGGCTATTTTTTCATTGGGTTTCAGAGGAATGTCTGGTATAATTCCCTCAACTTGGTTCTTGATTCTTGTGGTTTTATGGAGTTGAAAGATGGGGCATTTTTTGACGTACTTTTTAATGTCTTCATCCATACCTATCCATTTTCCTATTTGCTTCGCTTTTTCAATGGTGTTCTTTTCCCCAAGATGTTCCGCATGCGCTTCTTTAATGATATTAGTTTTTTCTTCTTTCGTTAATTCTCGGGTATAGTTAAAACATAGGTGAAATCCTGAGTGGGGATACAAGTTAGATAGGTATTCCATCATTTCCTGTATCAGTTCCTTTTCTATTGGTGTAAATAGTGGGTCACCGAATATAAATCTTATCAATGTTAGGTTTTTGCTGATAGTTTCATCGATGAACCAGCCTAGTTTCCGCAACCAATCCTCTTCATTATATTTTGGCATGCCTTCATTGTTTATTACTTTCAAGAGTTTTCCGACGGCGTTGGGTTTTGTTTTTAATTTTCCTTGCGTTGGGTTCAATCGCCATGTCATAAAATCGTTGTAAAGTTCATTTTGTTGAGGTGTTTCGGATCCAGATGAATTCTTGGGATCGTCGTTACTCTCTACTGATTCGCACATTCTTCTGACTGGGATTTCAATTTTTTCTTGTAGTATTTCGCCCTTGATGATTGTGGGGCGTTTAACTGGTGTACCCAAAATTTCTGTATCGGATAGCTCATCGTCGGTAGTTAAATCTATTCTGTCTAGCGCTTGTTGTAGAATGTCGCTGGTGTGGATTGGGAATAGTCTAGATAAGCAGTCTGCTACTTTTTTCTCCTTTCCTTAAACATATTCTATTTCGTACTGGTGTGGATTGGGAATAGTCTAGATAAGCAGTCTGCTACTTTTTTCTCCTTTCCTTAAACATATTCTATTTCGTACTTATATTCCTCTTGCCGTAATCGCCATCGTAAGATTCGTGAGCTAGGATCTTTCACACTGTGTAACCAAATGAGTGCTTTGTGATCAGTTTGGATTTTGAACTTGTTTCCTAGCAAGTATTGACGTAACCTTTTCATTGCCCATACTATAGCTAAGAGTTCTTTTTCTGAGGTGCTGTAATTTTCTTCTGCTTTATTAAGGGTTCTGCTCATAAACAAGCAAGGATGTCCGGCCTGGGATAGCACTGCGCCTAATCCTTGATTCGATGCGTCGGTTGTTAGAGTGAATCCTTCTTTAAAATCGGGGAATCTTAATACTAGTGATGTTGTTAATGCGTTTTTTAATTTTTCAAAAGCTTCTTCACACTTTGGAGTCCAATCAAAAATTGTGTCTTTTGAGTTAGCCTGGTGAGTGGTCTAGCTATAGATGAAAAGTTCTTTATAAACTTCCTATAATATCCAGCTAATCCTAGGAATGATTGCATGTCTTAAGGTGTTTTCAGCTGCTTGAATTCCTGGATTGCCTTGATCTTAATAGGGTTTGACCTAACTCCTTCTGCGGTGATGGTACTAATTTCAAACCTAATTGTTTCATTCCTTCCAGGACAGTCACTAAATTTTTGTTATGTTCTTCTAATATCTTTCCGAATATTACAATATCATCAATGTAAACGAAGAATTCTTTCCCAATTAGTCCTCTGAACGCATTGTCCATCATACGTTGGAAGGTAGCGGGTACGTTTTTGAGACCAAATGGCATCCTATTATATTCAAAATGCCCTTGTATAGTGGAGAATGCTGTATATTTTTTGCACTCTTCTTTCATGGGGATTTGGTGGAATCCTTTACTTAGGTCGAAGGCCGAGAAAAACTTTGCATTTCCTAACTGGTCGAGGATATCGTCTATTACCGGGAGAGGGTATGCATCCTGGTCGGTGTATTTATTAATCTGACGATAATCTACTACCATTCTCAGCTTTCCTCCTTTTATAGGGACTATCCATAGTGGGGATTTGAAAGGTGATTGGGAATCTCTCATTATACCTTTTTCAGTAATTCACTTGTTTCGTTAAGTGCGTATTCCTTGTGTTTCTCGGGTAGTTTATGGGATCTTAAGTTGACAATTTTTCCTGAGTTCAGGATTAAACTTGTGATATTTCAGTTCAATAGTTATAAGTATTTCAATATTTCAAACAGGAGAAAATTTGATATATATGTTTATATATGGCTCTTTATCGAATTTTTAAGAACTAGGTATACGTAGGAATTTCAAATTGCTTTTAATGGTTTGAAAGAAATTCCAAATCTTTTCTTTCTTGAAAAACCTGACATGTTGGGGTAGGGCTTCTTTTTGACAAATTCCAGGAATTAATTTTATGGTTTTTCCCTGAGTTTTTGTAATAATATTTTGATCCCTTTTCAAAGAATTTTCACGCGATAAATCAGGGAAATTACGGTATTTCAGAGGTTTCTTTAACTTATCCGAGATTATCCCCAAAAAATCTTTCTAAATCACTCATTATTCCGAAATTTTAACTTCTATTGCGACGTTGTTGGAAATTTTCTTCTTCTAAATATTAATTTCAGTGCTTTTGGGATTTTTGAGGATTTAAATCATAATATTGCAGTTCAATTATTATAACTATTTTAATATTTCGAGCAGGAGAAAATTTGATATATATCTATATATAACTCTTTTTCAAATTAAAAAAAAAAAAGACTTATTGGCTCCTCGTTTAGAGGTGGGCCGGTATCCGGCCCAGTAACAGAAGTTTTGGTGGGACTGACTTTACGAATAGACTCTCCACCGTACGACGAATAATTACTTTACTTGGACATGATTTCGGCTCGCAAAACAAATCTCGCGCATAAAGGTGATAGTTGGGTGTACAATCTAAACATGAATAATACAAACAATAAAGTAGCCTCAGAATGGACAGAAACTTGGATTGACGAAATGCATACACACGGTAAACGTAAAGTTCGAGTTTCAGGCGATGAATGGAGACTGGGTGTTTGGAATGCTAGAGGAGTGAATGTTCTTAAAGTAAGAGAACTACGAGAAACTATGCATGCTAGGAAACTAGATATTTTATGTGTACCTGAGACGAAGAAAAAGGGTTGCGAAAGTAGAAACATAGAAAATGGGGTGTTGAAAGGCGGTTTTGAAATATGGTCAGGAGTAAGTAGTGAATCAAATCGTAGTCAAGGGGTCGGTTTAATTATGAATGAAAAAGCAACACAGCATCTCAAAGATCATGATTTTGTATCTCCCAGATTGTTGTGGGCTAGAATGAAGGTAGGAATCAGAAAATTATATATCATAGCGTGCTACGCCCCAGTTGACAGTGAGCCGCGAGAAGTCAAATACACCTTCCGGGACACTTTAAATGACACAATAAGTACTTGCGATCAAGGTGAAAGAATAATTCTTCTAGGAGATATGAACGGATGGGTCGGCGTCCAACGCTAGGATACAGATACAGAAAGGGTGCTAGGTAATTTTGGGGATCCAACAAGAAAAATTATAACGGGGAAAAATTAGTTAGCTTATGCTTAGAAAAGGGCCTATTTATTACCAATACTTGGTTTCGACATAAAATTATCCACACGTACACTTGGTGTAAAGGAAATAACCGCAGTGTAATTGACTTCGTTATTGCGGATGAAAGACTAAGAGAACTAGTCAAAGATACAAGAGTCATGAGGGGTTCCGAATGCAATACTGATCATTACCTTTTAATCTCTAAAATAAACTAAGGCCGGGGATGGAAAAGAAAGAGAACAGAAAAAACGAAACAAACTCGAATAAAGATTGAAAATTTACAGAAACCGGAAGTGCGAATAGAGTTTCAAAATAAGTTCAGCGAACGCATAGATAGGGCAACTTGGGAAGCGCTTATAGGCAATAAAGATATAGAGGGCGCGTGGGCTTTATTACGGGATATCATTGTTAAAACTGCAATTGAAGTTTGTGGTACGGCAGTGGTAGGAAGAAAGTCTGGTGATGTGTGGTGGAACTATCAAATTCAAGCAGCCCAGCAAGAAAAGAAAAAAGCGCACAAGAGAACATTAAACATGACAGGTCTTAGCGATGAGGAGCGATATAGACTCAAATATGATTACAAAGACAAAAAGAGGAAAATTAAACGACTAGTCAAGGAGAGTAAAGAAAAAATCAGAACAGAAGAAGAGAACAAAATACAAAACTACTTTGAAGGAATTATGAAACTATTATATAAACAGTTGAAGGAAAGTAAGAGTACAGAGTTTGCCAGCATGAGAAACAGCATAGGTGAAATGCTATATGATATAGACGAGATAGTAGACGCTTTAAAAGACTCTTTTAAAGAATTATTAGGAGGTGAATATATAGGACAACAAAACTGCGACATAGAACGTAATGCATTAGAAACCCCAATTGAAAAAGTCTGTGTAAATGAGTTCCGAGACATAATTAAGAACTTGAAAAACGGTAAGGCTGCTGGCATAGTGTGCATAGTGCTGAAATGCTTAAATACGGTGGCGAGTACATACCTCACAGGTTGTGCGAATTAATAAATTTATGTATCGAGACGGGGAAAGTCTCAGACGATTGGAAAAAAGCGATTATCGTACCAATATACAAAAGAAAGGGAGATAAAAGCAACTGCAGTAATTACAGAGGTATCAGCCTACTAAGTACCGTAAGTAAAATATACTCAAAAATACTTATTCGTAGGGTAATGGAAATCGCAGAAGAAAAGATATGGGAAGTCCAAAGTGGTTTTATGCCAGGAAGATCATGTACAGATCAGATATTTAGCCTAAGACAGATCACAGAAAAAAGCTTGAGAGTAGGAAAGAAAGTTTTCTGTGCATTTATTGACCTA
>CAKNYM010046055.1:44961-55210 GCA_932195095.1 Andricus curvator
TCCTCACAAATAAAAACATATCAAAAAAGCTAAAATGGCTATACATACTTCTATATTCGTACCGACTGTACTATACGGTAGCGAGACATGGACCTGTCAAGAAAAGGACAGAAGTAAAATTAACGCGATCGGCATGAAACCTCTGCGCATAATATGCGGGAGAACACTGATGGACAAAGTCCGAAACGAGACAATCCTCAAAGAATGTGGTACGGGAGAGACACTAGTTGACACATGGGAAAGAAATCAGTTAAGATGGTTCGGACATCTTGAAAGAATGAAAGATGAACGACTGACCAAACAAGTGTATAAAGGTAAAGTAAATGGCAGAATGCCCAGAGGTAGACCGCCGAAAGAATGGTTAGAATCTGTAAATGAGACATTATTCCGTAGAGACATAAGAAGCCATAGAAACACAAGAGCTTGCATGAAAAAATGCATGGACGTGAAGGAAGCTAGAGTAGTATGCCAGGACAGAAAAGTGTGGCTACAAATAGTTTGTAAACAGAGTGACAATAGAATGAATGACGCCTGAAACAAAGACCTTCGATACTAATGGGCCCAAGTGGGGAACCATACATAACAATTTTGTGAGGCTCTTCACTTGGGGTGATCGCTAGAGAGATTGATCAGCAACCTGGGTCTATAGATTTAAATAATTTTCCTGGATTTTTGACAGACGTGTTCTTGCATAGAGGCACAAACACCAATGGTAGCAGTGTTTTTTTTTTGCATTTTTATTACAAAAGCGTGAATCGCCCGGCTTGTTTACAAGCGTTTGACGGCTTGCTACGTCACATCAAGATGGCGAAATCAGCGCAACAGAAATAGGAATTTCAAATGTGTAAAAATTTTTCTTTCATAAATATAAATTCAAGAAAAATTCTTTTACACTTTGCTGGTATTATTAGTGATTTTAGAGCATATACTTTAACATATAAAAATAAAAATAAAAATTAGTGGATGAACCTATTCTACGAACAAACCTCAGGAGCAGCCATTGAATCCCCAATCTCATCTGTAATGGCCAACATCTTCATGGAAAATCTAGAAACTAAAATCTTCAACCAATCCAAGCTTAAACCGGAATTTTTGTGCCGTTACGTTGACCAAACTTTTGTCATCTGGAGACATGGACTCGATAAACTACACAAGTTTTCCGATTTCATCAATCGATTACACCTTAATATCCAGTTCACCATGGAAATTGAACAAATCGGTAAATTGCCTTTCTTGGACGCACTAGTTTACAAAAGATCTGATAACACATTTGGACATGAATTTTACAGAAAACGCACCCTTACAAACAGATACCTACATGCCTCCTCCCACCACCACCCACCTCAAAAGTAATCGGTCACCACAACATACTAAAGAAAGAGAGAGAAAAACAAACACTATCCTACCCTACAATCAAGATATCACGAAATGAATAGGAAGAATTCTCAACAAACACAACATCCAAACCATATTTAAACCGACTGCGGAAATAGGACAACTTCTAAACAACCCTCAAGATAAAAAGGCACCTCTCAGTGATCCGGTATTATATAAAACCCCTTGTTCTTGTGGCAAAGTCTATATTGGAGAAACTGAGAAAGCGATGAGCCAACGTGTAAAGGAAGATGAAAGTAAAGTCAGGCTAAAACATTTCACGCAATCAGCACAATGTTTTTCCAAGAAATCATAGAGAAGCACTCGAAATCTTAAAAAACCGTAATAATATCAATAGGGACAATATATATAATACCATTACTATTTGGCTTTCCGTCCTTCCAGGTTTTTTCAAAGAAGACTTGATTGGCCAATTCAGTTCGACCAGTCCCCACGGTGGGGCGCTCTGGTCAATCACAGGCATCGTAGAGAGTATATCACGAAACGTCGGCAAGATTCGTAGTTTTGCACACGATTGAAACCCGAAAAACCCCGTTTGAAACGTTTTGGCTTACGCACCAAGTGAAGAATTAGTGAGGTTAAAAGATATAAGCTGTTGCTATCTAAACGCTAGTAGTAAAATAGTCTTTTATCTCTTTTGATTCTAGCTTTTCTCTTAATTTTATTCTATTTATTCGGATTTTTATAATGATGCACTATTGTGCAATCACTCTTTTTTAAATCTCACACGTAATATTTATTTTTTATTTGATAAATTCTTATTATTGAAATCAAACCCTCATAGGAGTAACTTAGTAGGTCAATGGGCTTCTTTCCTGTACAAATTCAACCTCCTGGATTTAAGGAATTGATTGAAATGGGCTGCTGTCATCATTCTAATTTGCATTCATTTCCAGAGTTTATGTATTCAATATTTTACAAGGTGACACGGATAGGCGACGGGAAGAGGAAGATAGAGATTCTCAAAACGTTTCTATCGTTCTCTGTATATTTTCCTCTGAGGGAAGCTTATTTGGATTTAAAGTCCCTCTTGAAAGTAAGAGATATTCTCTCTTTCTCTCTATGTGGCATTCATATTTAGCCGCTTCCTTAACCAGATCTAGGAGTAAACTCCCGCCTGCTTATAAGAAGCTAAAGCATGCATGAGAGATCGTAAATTGTAAAATCCAGTTTTTGAGATCAGGGGAAAAGTGGACCTTGCTCTTCTCGTCAGTTAGGAATAATTCAATTTCTATCAAGGGAAATATCTCCAGATAAATTTGCAATGGCCACAAGTGTAAAGCAGAATATAACAATCTCAATATTATTTAACGATCGCTTTGAGAATTCTAAATAGTCCAAAGCTCACAGCAAAAAGCATTGATACTCTTAAGAAAAACAAGCCTTTTGTAGAAAAGATTGGGAAATAAATGTCCGTCTTTGCTTAAAGGAGCTTTCCGTTTTCGGAAGAATATTAAAGGATCAGGATTCTATTTCTAAGACTTTGAGATTCTCCATTCCGGAGAGATGTATGAGACTAGGCAGGAAGATTAATCTTCCTGCTACTCCCAAGATACCCTCGTCGACCTATGCGTTTCGCTCGCAAAGATACCAATTGCCCGTTTCAGGCCGCGCGTTTGGTTTTATGAAACGCGTTACACTTTTTCCTCACATTATACACGAGCATACTACGGTGGAAGGCTGTGTAGTCTGCGCGTCTCTTTCATCAGTGGGACCGCAAGGACCCACTGGAAGCAACTACCATCTAAAAATGATACAAGCTCCAAGTAGAACCGCGGTAAATCACACCCATGGCCATGTCTCACGACCGTGAGATGGGTGGCCACAGGGAACGACGAAATCACGACGACAGGCCGGCAAAATCCTTGTGTGTCTTGAGGACACGAAGCGACCCAATGATGACAACTTTCTGCATCCATCTCGCAAGTGCCTTGGCATATTTCTGGCACGCGGGTATGACTTTAAGGTCACGAACCAGTGATAGTTTCGCACCTCCGAAAAAACTGATTTCAAGAACAGTTACTTCAACTGAATATTTTGGGTACAGTCGTTGCAGTTCCCTTTCAAGGCCTTGATACCTGTCCTCCTTTTCCTGCTTCTTGGCAGTGATGTTGTAGTCGTTCGCCGCCGAAAATTCGATCGCGAATAGAGTTCGTTTCTCGAAATCTTGGAGAACCTTGACAAGCCTCTAGTATGCAATGAAGACTGCTGTCCGAAAATCGTAGTTCAAGAAAATTTGGGACTCCTCGTTTTGCACCATTGACTCTATCTCCCTTGGAGCGTTCGGCAGGGCAGGGTCGCGGCCAACACCGTAAGAGCGTCAAAGATGGTTATGAAGCACCTCGAGGGCCACATTATGTCCGGAGAGATACGACGTTCCCGCTTGAGTGGGACACCCGGATAGAATGTGTTCTAGGTACTCAGCGTGTAAATGACACGCTCTGCATCTATCGCTGGGAACTTCTTGACATAAAATGCGGTCACGGTATAATAAGGTAGAAATGACACCGTTCTGGATTGCAAAAGTGAAAACCTCTGTACCTGAAGTGAGTCCTGATGATCTGAGGGAAGCAAAAGTTTGCTCCTTCGACAAGGACTGATTTTCTACATTTCTGTGAAAGTTTTCGTGCATTTTCTTGTCGAGTAGCTGTTGGCCGCATTTTTCAGTTCCTGCTTTCTCTACATCGGCTTCCAGAAGTGAAGCATCAGGATCTCTGCGATTCGCGACGATGTAAGCTGTACTTGGAACAATTCGGTTATGAAGATATTGGAGATTCAGAAATCCGCGTCCGCCGTGATGGTGTGAGATGTATAATCGCGGAACGGACGAATTGATACGCAAGCTCTTCTGCATATGCATGATCGTGAGCGTGGTGAAATCAAGGTCCGTAAGCTCGTTCTTCGTCTATACAACCACCCCAAACGAGAAGAGTAGAACTGGGACGGCAACCATATTAGTCGCAGATGCAGTTATATATTAGTGCTGAATGCGGCTTTGAGGCACGCCCAGGTATGTGTAGGTCTGTCCAGTGTCAAGGTGTCTGATAACACTTATATCCACAAGCTCAGGGTCATTGGGAACGCCAACATTCTTTCCGTTCTCAAATGAAGCTTGGCACACTTGTCCAATGCAAAGTCAATACCAAACTCTCATGTGTACTTCTTAACGATATTAGAGCAAGTTAAAGTTTGCTTGCACCAGAAGCATAGATATTCAGGTCGTCCATATAAAACACATAAGTCACCTTATGCTCGCGATGACTAGTGTCGCCAAAGAAGTATACAGCAGAATTCCGTAATGCGAGAGATAGAGGCAGAAGTGTGATGCAAAAGAGCAGAGGGCTCATTGTATCGCCCTAAAAGACGCCTCTCTGGAATGTGAATTTGTTCGTTGTCGCACGATAATTTCCAGATGAGATAGTAAATCTAGTCTTCCAAAAGGGCATCAATCTCTCTATGCATCTCAATATTTGTGAATGAACCTTCAATCTTTCCAACAGACAGATGATAAGTCTATGAGAGGTTGAATCAAAAGCTTTCCGGTAGTGAATCCAGACCATTGATATAATAAGCTGATGAGCTGCAGCGTCTTTGCAGACGCACCTGACAATTAGCATGTTTTCTCGGCATCCTGTGAGCTCATGGTGTCGCCCTGAAAGACGCCCCTCTACAAGGTGACGTTGCTACACCTTTTTTCGAGCCACGTTGTTCGTACATCTCTCTCCACACAGGCTCAATTCCTCGAACAATCCTGTTGTTTAGGACAGCTGTAAAGATCTTCTACAGCGTGTTGAAACAAGTTCTTGGCCTGTAATTCTCTGGCTTGGACAAGAAGCCTTTTTTCTTAGGACTATAGTGCGTCCTAACACCAGCCACTGTGGAATGGGAGTTTTCGACTTTAAATATGAGGTGAATATGCGGGCCAGATGTTGATGTGTAGGGTAAACTTCATCCACCAGAAGTTCTGGATACCATCTGGTCCTGCAGCGAAAAAGTTCTTTGTGACGCTAAGTGGTTTTTTCACCTCTTCGGAAGTGAATAATGGATATTCAGCCTCAGATGTCATTAGGTTGTCGCAAAAATCTTTGAAGCGGATAATATTATCAGTATCTTCTTCCAACTCCAGTGTTTTTGGTACCTTGTATTCCTTTCTCCAAAAGTCTCGACCTCGTTGGGCTTTGGTGGATTTTTGACAGAAACAGGGAGATTGCTGAAGAGGCGCGGTGGGTCAGCGAGAAACTGTTGATTCTCTCTGATCCATCCCTCCTTCTTCTGTATTCTTCTCCTTGCGTTAGATAACACCCGTATTTTGATAGCAATATGCTGCTTGATTTTCAGCAGCTTTGACTTGTTCAGTGTGTGATTGTAGATCCTCAGTTATTGGGCGAACTTTCGAACCCTTTCCGTGAACGGTCTACCAGATATTATGCAGTAAGTCTTTTGGTCTCTTGGTCCATCTTCGGTTTTAGCCTTTGGTTTAGTATAGCAAAAGTTCTCGCAGCACCATAAACTGAACAATTGATGATCCAGAGATTGGACTCCTCCGTGATATCCTTACTAAGGGAGGCATTCATTTCAGCCAGATCTTGGGGCCTAGGAGGAACCTGGATGTCAATGTTCCTTCTTGTCGTGAAATCGCGACGATCTCTCAGAAGGTGCCTGCTTTCCGCGGTTGGTCTTAATATCGCTTCCTTATCTTCGTCTGTGGCTTGTTCATACAGCAGTTGGGAAACCGCTCCGCGTACATATCCATTTTTCCGGAGGTATTTGGCTTGATTTCGCAAAGACAAATTCGAAACGGGCTGAAGCTCTGGTTATTTCTGGTACCACAGAATGTGCATACGCGTAATAAAGGCTCCATGAACAGGGATAGCGCTGTCATCGTAGCAGTCTAGCAAGTCATCCTTGAGTTTATTTGTCCATTCAATGTGGGCGTTTCGCCGGTTCGTCGTCCTGTTTCCATCTAAACTATTTTTAGCTCTGCGTGTTCGATCATTTTGAACCGCATGTACAACTTTTTGCTGGTTTGGTGGTTTACTTGTTGTTTCGAGGAGCAGCTAGGGGAAGGGTTTGTCCGTTCTCATAGAGCCCCGCATGCAAGGGTAAGGCTGCATACTCTGACAGATCGCCCGGTATCTCATAGTCACCGTTTGAAATACTTCACCTAGGTGCCATTCAGCTTTCGGCACGGTTGTTACTCCTCCGCTTGGGGGTTATTCCTTCGGGACCATCCCGATTGCTTATTAATTACTGTAACCGTATTCAGCGGAAATCCTTGGTACAGGGCTTCTCTAGCTGCAACCCGAGAACGCGTTCCGTAGCTTTGCCATACGCCCTTCGGTTCGATTCCAAAGGAATTGAAAGTTATGTGTATAATATATACAGTGAGGCCAAATAATAATGCGGGACTCGGTAGGACCCTGCACGAAAGGGTTGCCGGGCCGCACACGAGTCAGAACGGAATCCCCCGAGGGCACCCGAAGTCCCAAGCAGCGGCACCTCAGTTGCTCACACTGCCAACAACGTCGCTGTCCTTGTGGAGGATCTCCAGCTGCCGACCAGCCTAATCTACTCGTCTCACCCGCTTCCAAGGGTTGTCCGCCTTCTATCCATCTCCGGAAGGTTACCGCCACGAACCGTCGGCGTATTTCCGCAAATGTAAGTGGCAATAAATGTTGCACTCTATTTTCTTAAATTTCAAGTGTTTTATTGAGTATGCAACTTTCTCGGCATTCCCGCCTCCTTATTTCCTTCCTTCTATATTACCTCCGTAATACCTGGCGCCCCACGAAGCGAACTGCAGGTGAGAAAGAGATAAGAATGCGCGAGTAAAATTATGGAATAAGTATGGGGTATAGGTAAAAGTAGGTTCAAGGATGACTGACGGATGAGTGTGTGGATGTTCGATGTGCTAGTATGGTCAGTGTTAAGCTATGGAGTACAAATTTTGGATTGGAAAGAGCATAAGACAGTGGAAGGTCTGCATGCGAGATTTTTTAGATGGGTCATGGGAGTGAGTTTGAGCTGTCCAGGTTATATGCTGAGGCAGCTGAAAAGAGCCTGGAATTTTGAAGAGAAACGAAGAAGGGGAGAGGGAAGTATAATTGCACATGCGTGTGCACGGGAAGTTACGGATAAAGAGAGGACGGTAACATGGGACGTTCGAAATGGGAAGAGGAGAGATATAAAATGAGGTTTAAATGTGATATGCAACTGAGAGGTAGAGAGTGGCAGGAAATAGAGGAAGAGATGACGGTAAGGAAAGAAGGGAAATATAGAATAAAATCGCGGATTCAAAGTGTAACAGCTGGTATCGAATGGTTAAGGTGCAGGTGGAACCAGAGTACCTGAAAAACATTGGAAAAAAAAGCAAATGGAATAGAATGGTGAGATTGAGAACGGGAGAGTGTCTAAGAGCATCGTTCTCATCTAGTCATTATTGTAACACAATTAAATAAATATATCTAAAATTGAAGTAATTGAAGTATTTGAAGTAATATACTTCTGGTTCTCGTTTAATAAGATGGAGATTAAGACTCGAAGAATAGAAGTATGATATAGTATACGTAAAAGGAAAAGAAAACAAAGCAGCTGATTGTCTTTCAAGACTATTCCCACTTCAAGATCAAGAAACAGTTAATAATTCAGATACCACGATACCATTAGACAGCAGTGATTCTAATACTGAAAGTGATAGTAAAAGAACCCGCACTGAAAAAAGCATGTGATTACCGAACAAAGAGTATTAAGAGATAGAGAAAAAGTAAGAATTAGGGAACCATCAGACGAAGAAGAAGAGGAAGAAGGAGAAGACAATCAACTATATAAAGGATTTTCAGAATGGAAAGAAAACCCAGTAACGAACAATAGAGTTAAAACTAAACCAAACGCTGAAGGAAAACTTTGAAAATTAATAAACAAATCAGACATGCCTGATTATAATAAGGAAAATTGGATACGTTATTTAGGATTATTGGTAACAGAATTTAGAGATAAGGGATTGACAATAGTAAGATTGATTTTCGGTGGTCCAACATTTACACCATTGGAAAAGGAAACTCTTTTGGAAATATTACAATACTGATCTCATTATTACCCCGAAATAGGATTCCATATATGTTTTAATGAAACCAGAGAATTAACTAAAGAAGAAAGGAAAAACATCATCAAAGAAGCTCACGCTAACCACCTCGGAGATAAAAATACAATTCAAAAGGCAAGAGAAATTGGTGAATTGAAGAATATTGTAACGCTACCTTTTTCCCAATCAAATATTGAATTAGGTGGTCTCTTTAATGAGCGCAAACAGTTTATAAAATAAAAATAACCTAGATTTTTGGGCGCCAGTCCTTGCTTGGGACCAAGGCGAACCAATTCAACTAAAGTGAGAGACAGATGTTAAAGATAAACGGAATCTATATTCCAAACGGTAAAGGGAAATTCACTGAACACTAAACGTTTCAGGCTAAGCGATAAACGAAAATCTCACAAACCTCAGTCAAAAGGGACACCTTAATATAAAACAAGCGATACAAAAAAAAGGGCAAGAGATAAAAAGTATCCAAAGGTATAATCCGAAATAGATAAAAACAAGGCAAAAGGCATTAAAATATCCAAAGATACCTAGAATTCAAGAAGCAGCATTAGGGTCAACAACAAAAAATACTAGCTCAGTCTAAACTTAATTTGGTAGGGGGGGGGGGGGGTACGTAATTACAAAAACTCACGCTCAGATCACAATAGTTAACAATAATTTATTTAACAACTAAGAGAAATTTAACAAAAGGGGATATTCCGAAGGTATAAAAAAACAATAAGATCATATAAAATACATTTACAATTCAAACATAGATAACAACAAACTAACAACAACAAAAAAAGGAGGGGTGACCGCGACAGTATCAAATCGGAACGGTAGGGTACTAGTCGTAACTTAATTAGAAAAATGGGGTTTGAAAAAGTACATATTAAAAGTTTCTCGATAATATAAAGGGGAAATGCTCAAAAATAAATACCAAAGGGGTCTCAGAAAATAACACAAAAGGGGTTCTCAAAATGGGTGCTAAAGGGGCTTCAAAGGCGAATATAACGGGGTTCTTGAAAAATAGTCATAAGAGGGGTTTCCTAAACAAACACGGCAGGAGTTCTTAAAAGTGAGTACACTAGGGGTTTTCAGATATAAATAAAAAAAAAGGGTTCTCAGAAGTTTACAGGAAAGGAGATCTCAAAAATAAATACAAAAAGGGGTTTCTCAAAAATTGGTACCAAAGGGTTTCCAAAATAAAGAAAGAGTTCTCGAAAACATGAGGGCAATCGACAAGAATCGCAAACATTACAGACAAAGGGTCATAGCGAGGGTTTCAAAATTATGGGGTGATTCAAAGAATCGCAAAAGGTCACAAGAGGTTCATCACAAGGTAAAATAAAGTGTTATACAATATATCAAAGAAACATCAGGGTCGAAATCCGTTAGTAATATAATTGGTCGATAAGGGAAAGGGTTGTTACATTATTAAACACCGAACACAGGGACATCAGTGTCGCAAATGTCTTAAAAAGAGAGGAGGCATTACATAGTCTCGAAATTAAGAGGGCAAGGCAAAAGAGTCAAAATTTCTAAGAAGGGTATCACAAGTGGCCCATTCAACATGTGGGGCTAACTCATGGAACGGCAACAGTGGTCAAAAGATGTAACTCTAAAAGAACCGCAAGAGCTATAAGGGAATATCACAATAAAAGGTTGTAAAAGGTGTAATTCCAACATAATCGCAAAAGCTATAGGGGGGATATCGCAATAAAAGACTGTCAAATGGGTTTCACGAATTGGGGTTGCCTTGAGAAGTTGCAGAAGTGG
>CAKNYM010046055.1:55220-99061 GCA_932195095.1 Andricus curvator
TTGGGGTTGCCTTGAGAAGTTGCAGAAGTGGCCAAAAAGGGTAATTCGAAAAGAATCGCAAAAGCTATATTGGGGATATCACAGTAAAAGGCTGTAAAATGGTTTTCATGAATTGGGGTTGGCTTGAGAATTTGCAGAAGTGGCCAAAAGGGGTAATTACAAAACAATCGAGAAAGCTATATTGGGGATATCACAATGAAGGTCCCGAAAGAAGGGGACATCATATGGTATCGCGAAAACTGCAAAATCATGGGGGGGGGGGGTAAAATATCATGGTGATTAAATAATTTTTGGGCAATTCGGCACTGAAAATGGGGCGAAATTGATCGCAAATAAAGTTAAAATCGACACAATGAAATATCACGGCCGATATTAATTCGGAAATTCGGCACTAACAATGGGGTAAAAAGGGATCGCAAACAAAGATAAAATCCGAACAATAAAATATGAAGGCACAGATCAATTCGGTAATTCGGCATCAAAAATGGGGCAAAAAAAAGGAATCGCAAACAAAGATAAAGTTAAGACAGAAAAATATCACGGCACATTTTAATTTGGCAATTCAGCACTAAAAAAGGGGGGGCAAGGACCGCAAACAAAGGTAAAATTACATATCACGGCACATTTTATATTTTGGCAACTCGGCACTAAAAAGGGGGGGGCAAGCATCGCAAACAAAGGTAGAATTAGATATCATGGCACATTTTATATTTTGGCAATTCGGCACTAAAAAAGGGGGCAAGGATCGCAGACAAAGGTAAAATTAGATATCACGGCACATTTTATATTTTGGCAATTCGGCACTAAAAAGGGGGGCAAGGATCGCAAACAAAGGTAAAATTAGATATCACGGCAAATTTTATATTTTGGCAATTCGGCCCTCCGGAATATTAGCGGAATTACGGAAGCATGTTCACTAAATGGTAACTAATAAATTAATTTAAGATGATTTAGCCAAGGAGTCAAAAAAACAAACCAAAAAAAAACGAAAAAGAGGAAAAGACAGGCTACTTGGCTAGACCATTAAAGACTTGGCGTCCTACCTTGGTTAAGCTGTGGAGCGAGGTCTCGTCTGCGTGCTGATACGGAGAGTTTACAAGTTTAAGAGAGCGACTCTCGTGCTCACCGTCGTATTAATGTGACGCAAGGGATCACATGATTCGGGGAAAGGGCTGACGCGCGCGAACTTAGTTTCTGTAATTCGCAACAGTTGGGAGAAAGACGGCCGATGAGGTCCGTTTTTGAATCGTCCATTTTATCGTCCTTCCTTCTCTTCTCCAGTCCTTTTCAGCCGCCGTTGTGGGAGAGGCGAGAATTTTCCATTGTTGCATTCAGGGCCGACTGTATCCCGGTGTCGAGGTGGAGAACGAGGAGCCCTCTTCTCCTTACTGCAGGCACGGAGTGGGCTCATCGAGAATCCCGATAAAGAGAAAACACAAAAAAATGGCATAAAAGCCGAGAACGTCTGTTCACAATAGAAACATTAATAAAGATAATAATTTAGAGGCGAAATTACCTAATCCTGTGCAGAATTTGGGTGGTACTGCCTCGGTCGATCTTCACCAGGAACTTGTCTTGGATCTCAGATGACCAACAATAGATTTTTGCTGTCCCTTCTATCCTTCATTGGCAGAACTGTTTATCCTGCCATGGATGTCAAAAGCGGTTGCCGATAATGAGATTAATCCATTCTATCCTCAGGGTAGTTACCTCTATCCTACCCTGGATGTCAGAAGGATCAGCGATACTAAATCCAGGAATTATGTGGGGAACGTGAATGCGAAGATCTGACGAAGGTGAGTCGTTGGTGGATCTTAACCGATCGTTTGCGTAGGTGGCAGGGACCTCCACGACTTCCGCTCGAGACCGCGGAATTAACAAATTACATTAAAAAAATTAGAACAACCCTATGCCCTTAAAATTAACATAACCATCGGAACGATAAAACAAAATAATAGAACCAAATAATAAAATAAGACATAAAATAAAACATATTATATAAAGAAAAATATAGAAAATAGAGGAGTGCCGAATTTTCTTACTCTCCATGTGAACACGAGAACTTTTTATTAGTGATAGGTTATTTAAAACAGAATTTGTGAGTTGCAAAAAAATTTCAACGTCACAATATTGATAAAGAAATTAAGAAATACGTAAAAGCATGCCCTATTTACCAATTGCAAAAGACCACAAGAGTCACTAATCAAGCACAATCAATCATTCCAGACACACCTACTAACCCTAACGAAAAAATCGCGTTAGACATTTTTGGTCCCTAGCCAGAAACAAAACTAGGAAACAAATACATCTTAAGTATTCAAGACATATTAACAAGGTATACAGTTCTAGTACCTATGAAAAACGAAACCGCAGAAACTGTAATTGAAAGAATGATTGATCATTATATATATATATTCGGTGCCCCTAAAACGATACTCACTGATTAAGAAACAAACTTTAATTGAAACAACAATTTGAAAATGCATTAAATATCAAGAATATAAAAACAACATCTTTCCATCCACAAGGAAATGGTAACATAGAAAGAATGCATTCAACTTTTAAAAAATCTCATTAAAACATCAGTGCAAGATAATGGTAAACAATGGGATGAAAATTTGAAATCCATTACATTACATCACTAAGAAAGCTAAAGAAAGAATTGAAGTTGAAGAAGAGAAGACTTAAAAGTTAAAAGTCATCCGGTTTACAAAATAGGAGATCAAGTCAAATGGAAAAATAATACAAAACAAAATAAATTAGATCCAAGCTAGAAAGGTCCAGGAATTGTTACAAGAATTACAACAAATAATATTTTAAAAATTAAATTTGAAGGCAAAACTCTTCAACTTCATATTGATCAAGTGATGCCATTTTATTTGTACCACGAAGAATGGAAATTAATCATAGGAATCAATTTAACTACAACCGAAAATAATTTTCAAGCCAAAGTACAAACAATAGATTTAATGGACAGACATGTGAAAATGAATGTATAGCAAGAAACGAAATAAGATTAATAAAACATAGATTTAAAGAATTAATAACCAAAACTACAATCGCACACAAATTACATGGAAAACAAAGACATAAAAGAGTCTGACGATCCTGTACGGCATAACAATATCGTTTTAAAAAATTTTAATTTCCGTAGTTCTTGAGTCTGATAGGTTCCGAATTTTGAATTAGCAAATCATTTATTAGAAAATTACAAGTTTCATCGTTTGTAAAATTTTAATTCTCAGCAGACGTCAACTGTTTGTTCTCAACCTGGCTAACTGATTCCTGGAAATGGCAGGTCCTGCCTGTGGATTCATAGTTTATAGAGGTCGGAGTATGATGCACAATAAAATTTACAAACGAAAACTTTTGTAATTTTGATACTGGCAAACGTTAAAGCTATAATTTGGTAATATAAATTTCCTAAGAAAAAATTCGGTGTATTTATCAAGACTTACACTTCTCGTCCTAAGACAATTTCATCTCGACTGGTCTTAAGACTTACAATAAACCTTCTTGTTTTAAGACAAATCCACCTCGAATAGTCTTCAAAACCCATCGTAAACCTTAGCCATAAACTCAAGACTTACATCTCCGACTTCTAAGTCACGCCCCTGGCCTCCAGCGTGACATAGCCGTCTTGAAGACGAGCCAAGGCGAACTCAAGACGAAATATTTTTACTCGGGCACGCAGGGATGCTTTTGAGGCTATTAACCAGTGAAAACTTGGCACCTCCAAGACCACCGATGATCAGGACGCCCAGCTCAATAGAATATTCCAGGTATAACCATCGTAACTCCCTGATAAGGTCTTAATACCTCTCTTTTTTTCATTCCAGTGTTGCTAGATCAGGAGTTTTACTCTAAAATCAAGAGTTTTTTGGGCCGTCTGGAGGATTTTCAGGAGTAAAAAATGTAAAGGAGTTTTTTCAGGACGATTTTTAATCTTGAGGAGTTTTCAGGAATATTTGTAATTTATAATTTTTCTTACATTTTTTACGCATAGTTCTGCGTACTACATTTTGACACTAGACATCTTAGCCAATGACAGAAATTCTGAGAGTCACTAGGAGGATGTCATAGGCAGAAATGCCTTATTGGTAGGTATGCATATAGTTACCACGTCTTTAGTCAATCAGTTCATGCGGACTGAACGCGTACGCGTTCGTGGTTCGTTATTGGACACTATATAATCGGACAGTAGATAGTTCGGCAAACCATTCACGACGCAGTGTGTTTAGTGTTTACTATTTGTGTCCAGAAGGTAACATTAAAAATTCCGCCTGTATTTTCAAGGACGCCGTACGTGCAAAAATATTTTAAATCTTGGGAACAGTTAACAATACTCAAGTGTCAGAATCGCATAATCACAACTTTACTTTAACGTGTTTTTTTTTAATTTCATATCCGCCTTTCTTTTATGTATAAATGTAGAAAATATATATTCCATAATAAGTTAATTCATCCAGTACTGAGTACTCAAACCTATCCGATATTTCCTTTCTTGATTACGTTTTCCTAACTATCTCCTGTTTCACCTTAATCCACTCTCTTGAAATGAACCAGTGAAATCTCACTGATTTCCAGTGAAATGTCACTGGTAGAAACAGCCAGAAGTGTACCACTGACAATCAGTGAGAATTCACTGATTCATTCAGTGGAATTCCGGCACTGGTTTAATCAGTGAGGTTCACTGGTTTCACAGTACCAGTAGTCATCTGGTCGTATGCCTTGTCGTCTGTCAGCTGTTTATGCATGACACTTATCATTCATCACTATTGTGGTAACAGTTGTAAAATTATCTTTTAAAAACCGCACTTCACTGTCATAACAATAAATGAAGGCCTCCTACTATCAAGCGAAATATATAATATCCCCTGCTTATTGCAGGCAGGCACTAGTACACTAGTGGCAAAGGCACTAGGCAAACACTAGTACACAATAAGGTTCGTTTTCACTCGAGAAATGCCAAGCCCTGACCGGCGAAGCGCGCGTACTGGTTCAATTTATAATTTGGCGTCACTGGTAGAATCAGTAGCGCTATTTAGTTGAATCACTTACTGGTTCATCACGTCAAAGTGGAAAAATCACTGGTCCACCAGTAATAATTCAAAATACTGATTCAACCAGTGACAATTTCACTGGTTCAGTTTAAAAGAGCATTACGTTTGGAAAACGTAACTAGTTAGCACTTTAAACATTGTTATATTTCATGGTTAATAAATATTTCAAGATGTATATGTTAGAAAACGCATTATCTCTGTCGTCTCTGTTCATAAAAAAAACTATTGTGAATATTAACATCAGCCACTTGTATTAGAAAAATAATGTATAATTGTACACTCCACTGAGTAAATTGGTACTTCATTCGGTGTAAGTATTTCTTTAAATTTTTCAAGTTCTTCTGAAAGTTAAAAAAAAGAAAAAATAACAACAACAAAATCGAAAAAAAGTCAAAAGAATTTGAAAAAACGGTGCGTTGTAACTTTTTCTCAACTTCTCTTCACTTTATTTTAATTTTTTGTTGTTTGTTTTTTCTCTTTTTTTGAACTTTCAAAATAACGAAAAACAATGTTCTATAATTCTTACACCGAGTGAAGAACCAGTGTACTCAGTGAAATGTGTTCAGTGAATTATAAATTATTTTCCTAATGCAAATGTCTGATTTTAATAATTTGAAATAGTTTTTGTTATTATTATATAAACAGAGAGGACCACAAAAACTTTAAAATACTTTCAACGTTAAGGCAATCTTTGGAATAAAATATAACCTCTCTTTCAACAACGTAAGATAGACCCAATGAGATAGATCGAATTCAAAATTATGGTTTCGAAACCTCTCTTTCTAACGTATAAGGTAGACAGATATGGTTTGATTGTATCGAAATGATCAGTATGAATTGTTGTTCAAAACCATAGAACCCTCTCTGTCTACCATTATATAAACTATATACTTTTTTGTGAAAAATTCATTTTTTGGTTGAAGATTCAATGTTTTATCGCTTTGTTTATTTGAGAAGTTAATTGAAGATATTGAAAATTTGCAATATTCTCTAATCTTAGATGAGATCACTGAAATAGACACGAAGAAAGGGGTGGATTTCATGATACGATATTTTAGAAAAAAACTTCGACGTGTTAGAACAACGTTTCGTATGTTAATAGAAAGCCATGACTAATGCCATAAAAAATCAACTGGCAGATAATGGTCTGAATTTGGACAAACTGTTAGGCATTGGTGTTGATGGGGCGAGCCCCATGGTTGGAGCTCACAATTTTTTTTTTCCGACTGGCAAAGACTACCTCAAATCTCGTTACCATTAAATGCTTGTCTCATTATTTGCATAAGTGTGCAGAGAATGCATGTAATCGATTGCCACGGTATTTAGATATCATGGCCACAGAAAGCCAATCTTGAAACTTAAAAAGTACAAAGAGGCGAATAGATTATAATTTGATGCACAAAATTATAGGGCATGACAATAATCCAAAAAAATTGCCAAACTGTCGGGAAGTCGGTGGATAGCTAGATTAGATGCAATCGAAGCGATAATTGATCAATGGGATACCTTAAAATTACATTTCAACCTATCTAGATCTGAGAGAGGCGATGCCGGCTATAAGGCGGAGCAATTATTCGCGATGTGCGATAACCTGAAAAATAAATTATATTTATTATTTTTACGTCATTATTTGAAAAACGTAGTAACCGTTAACATAGTTTTTAAGTCACACCCGGCTCAACCCTTCAAACTGTTGAAGGACCGCAAAATTGTCCAGGGATGGTCCTGAAGGAATAAGACCTAAGCGGAGGCGTAACAACCGTGCCGAAAGCTGAATGGCACCTGGGTGAGGTGTCTCAAACGGTGACTCTGGGATACCGGGCGCCCTCTCCGAGTGTGCAGCCTTATCCTTATATGCGGGGCTCTACAAGGATGGACGAAACCTTTTGCCTAGCTGCTCGTGGGAACAGCAATGATAACACCAAACATAGTTGTACTGAATGCGGTTCGAAACAATCAAACGCGCAGAGCTCCCGACAATGTGTCGAACAACAATGCCGACTATCCTAGAGTTGGGGGAGCCAATCGAGACGGAGTCAATGCGATGGACGGTAGAATCTTATTACTTTTAAGTGGACGGATCGACTCAGGGACGACCTGCTGGAGTGCTATGATACCAGTATGGCCCCTAAACGAAAAAGTTACATGGCCCGACTGCATAATCTATGGTGCGAGAAACACCCAGAGCTCTCGCATTTTTCGCACAAACGTCTGCGAAACCGTGCCGAGGAACTCCGAGAAAAGGGGTCATATAGGCGGAACGCCTACTCAACTGCAGACAGAACAAGCCGGCAACGAAAAAGAGGCAACACAGAGACCAACCGCGAGCAGGCATCCAATAGAGGAAGAGTGATGCTTCAGGAACCGAAGAAACATCAACATTCAGGTTTCTCTCAAGTCCAAAGATCTGGCTGAACTGGATGACAAGCTTCGTGGAGATTTTTCCGAAGAATCCGACCTCTGGACTATCAATCGTAGTGTGTATAATGCAGCGAAAGCTTTATCAGATGCAAACCGTAAAACAAATATAACGGATGATCATAAGACCAAAAGACGAATGCATCAACTCAGCACAAAGATTGGCTGGGCAAGGCAGTACTGCCAAGGTTCAACAGTTCGCGCGCGAACTGCAGATCCGTCATCACACATTCAACAAGTCAAAGCTACTGACCATCAGGCAGCATATTGTTGACACAATACGAGTACTATCTAACGCTAGGAGAAGTCTAGAGCGGCGAAAAAGGTGGGTCAAAGAAAATCAACAGTTTTTCTCTGACCCATCACGTCTCTTCCAAGACCCTCCAGTTACTGTCGTCCACCCGCCAACACCAGAGGAGGTCGAGGCATTTTGGAGAGAATTCTACGATCTCCAGCATCCACTAAGAGAAAACTCAAAGAATATAAATAGCTTCGAGGAGCTTTGCAGTGCCCTTATAATACCTGAGAAGGAATGCCTACCTATCACTACCGAAGAGGTGAAAAAAGTATCAAGAGGCATGAAGAACTATTCCGCTCCGGGACCAGATGGTATCAAGACCTTCTGGTGGAAGAAGGTTCCTTCAACCCACCAGCATCTGACCCGCATTTTCGCCTCATATCTAAAGTCGGAAGAGCCTATTCTGGAGTGGTTGGTGGAAAGGCGCAAAATGCTCCTGCCGAAGACGGACAACTAAGCTGATCCTAAGAATTACAGGCCAATAACTTGCCTGAACATACTGTATAAGATCTACACAGCTATCCTAAATGATAGGATTTTTCGGACAATTGGACCTGCGTGGCGAGAGATGTACGAACAACGCGACTTGAAGACAGGCGTAGCAGGATGTCGGGAGAACCCGCTCATCGATAGATGTGTCTGTAAAGACGCAGCATCCTATCAGCGTTGCCTATCGATGGCCTGGATTGATTACCGGAAAGCTTCCGATTCAATCTCCCATAGACTTATCATCTGTCTGTTGGAAAGCTTAAAGGTTAATGGACACATCGTGAGGTGCATAGAGAGGTTAATGCCGCTTTAGAAACCCAGATTTACTATCTCATCTGGAAAACATCGTGTGATCACTAACAGTGTCACCTTTCCAAGAGGTATCTTTCAGGGCGACCATGTGAGCCCTTTCCTCTTATGCCTCACATTATTGCCACTATCTCTTGCACTTCGCCATTCCGAAGGGTACCTCTGCGGCAAACCGGGAAATCGAAAGCATAAGGTCACTCATGTATTTTACATGCACGATCTTAAGGATTTATTCTTAAAATAAAGAGAAACTACATCTAGCCTTAGATATTATCAAAGAGTACACTCAAGAGATTGGAATGAAGTTCGGGTTAGAGAAATGCGCCTAGGTTTATTTGAAGAAAGGAAAACTTAATGGCATCCCCGAAGACCCTGAGCTCGTCGACAGAAGCGCTATACGACACCTTGGCTCTGGAGAGACATATACATATCTGGGTGTGCCACCGAGCTGCACTCAGGACGTGGCATCTATAAAGGATACCCTCCGATTCAGATACAAACGTCTCCTCCGACGGATATGGTCTTCCAAACTGTCGGCGTGGAACAAAGTATCCGCGACGAACATGCTTGCCGTCCCAGTAGTACTCTGTTCATTTGAAGTGGTTCCATAGACGAAGGACGAGCTCAGATCCCTCGATATCGGGTCCCAAAAGGTTATGCACATGAACAAAAGCATGCACCTTAAGTCTTCTGTTCCGCTACTTTACATCTCACGCCGTCAAGGTGGTCGCGGTATACTGAACCTTGAATGTCTTCACGACAGGATTATTCTGGGTACGGCACATATAGTAGCAAATGGAGAAGACCCACTTTTTAAAATGGTCAGAAAACACGAAGAAGTGGGCAAAGGGGCATTTCTGTACAAAGCAGCGGAGGAAGCTGCTGAAGCACTCAGCCTTGACTTCAATATCAGGGATGAGCAAAATGCATCAAATCTTATCCATCTCGAGTACTTACTCCTGAAGGCCCGGATTGAGAAAGCACAGGAGAAAAACTTCCGCGAACAGTTCCTCGACAAGAGGATGCACGGCATCTTCCACATAAATGTGGAGGATCAGCCGATGTTGTATGAGCTAACGTTTGCTTTCATTAAAGCACCCGAGCTGAAGTCGGGCACGGAGGGGTTTCATGTTTGCAGGTCAAGACGGTGTCATTTCCCCTCTAGCATACCGTTGCCACATTTTGAGCCAAGACATTCCCGATGATAGCTGCGGCACTAGGAGTGCTTTATTACCATCTCTGTCACTCTTACGGCATTAGCCCAAATACCGCTCCGCTAAACGCTCCTGGGAAATAGAGTCGCATATACTGGAACTTCATATTCTCGACAATTTTTTCTGTTGCGCATTCGAGGCCTGACAAAGTTCTCCTTGACTTCGAGAAACGAACCATGTTCGTTATCGAATGTTCTGCACCAGCTGAAAAAACGTCATAGCCAAGGAGAAAGAAAAGAAAAAGAGGCATAAAGACCTTATAAGGGAGTTGCGACGGTTATACCCAGAATATTGTGTTAAGCTAATCGTCTTGATCATCGGCGCTCTTGGAGGTGCCAAGGTTTCACTGGTTAATAGCCTGAAGAGCAACCCTGCGTGTGAACAAAATGCTAAGATACTTGCGGGGGAAATGCAGAAGGCGTTCGTCCATGGGTCGCTCCGTGTCCTCAGAGTGCACGAGTTTTTTGCCGGATCGTCGTATTAAATTTGTCGTAGACTGTAACCACCTATCTCACTGTCGTGAGACGTGCTTACAGCTGAAATTTTACTGCGATTTTGCTGGGAGCGGGTGCAATTTTTTAGATTAGCGCCCGCTCCCGGCGAAATCCTGCGGTTGTCCTCATGAAAAACTTTTAACTATATATATAGGGGAGAGTAGTCCTAAGTCGGCACTGTGGTTTAAGCCGTAATTTACGCTGACAATTGTCACTTTAGTTTTCGCTTGACAGCGTGAGCCGTGTATAAATTTTTCGTGCAGACGGAAATCCATTTTCTTCCATTCTCAGCAGCTACAGGTGTGCAATGTTTTGAAAAGTTCCGTAGATGAAGTGCGTTGGTTTAGGTGTTCTGTGTGCTTTCGCCTGATAAAGTCGACTTTTCATTCGTGTCTGAGTCGGCACCAAACAGGTTCAACACTGCTCCGAACGACATAGAATTTTAAATAAAGGATCGTGGTACCTGACCAAATACATTAAAGCGCCATAAAACCCTGTTTACTCTCCGTTTTCGACAAAAACTCTCACTGTGCCGACTTAGGACCACTCTCCCCTATATAATATATATATATATATATATATATATATATATATATATATATATATACGAGAATAGTTCAGGAGTAAATTTAGGAGTATTTACGGTGAGTCCTTGGCTATGATGTTTTTGTCGGCTGGTGCCGAAAATTCGATAACGAACGTGGTTCGTTTCTCGAAGTCAAGGAAAACTATGTCAGGCCTCGAGTGTGCAACAGAAACAATTGTCGAGAATATGAAGCAAAGAAAGCTGTAAGTATGAAGTAAGAAAGATGCGTATCCGTTACCCTTCCGGACTGACGGGAGCACCTGTTACGTTCCAACGATTAATGGACAAAATAATAACACCGGAAATGAGGCCGCACGTGTTCGCGTATTTGGACGACATAATAGTCGTGACCAAAACATTCGAAGAACATCTCTATTGGTTATAGAAAACCATCAAAAGGGTTCAGGAAGCTGGATTGACTCTCAACGCTAATAAATGCGACTTCTGTAAGCTACAAGTCCAATATCTGGGATTTGTAGTGAATCAGACAGGTCTCCACGTCGATGAAGATAAGTTAAGGCCAATATTGGAATACCCTCGACCGACTAAATTGAGACAAGTCCGTCGTTTCATAGGAGCAATATCTTGATATAGGCGTTTCATTAAAGACTATGCCAGGATTTGCGAGCCGCTAACCGGGCTAACTAAGAAAACTCAAGCATTCATTTGGGGCGCAGAACAAGAGGAGGCGTTCCAGACGCTTAAAAAGGCTTTAATCTCATCACCGATACTGGCGTATCCCGATTTCAGCGTCCCTTTCACAATTCAGACTGACGCCAGCAATACTGGTCTGCGTGTAGTAGTCACTCAAGAGCAGGGTGGTCAAGAAAAAGTAATAGCTTACGCCAGTAGAATTCTGTTTAAGGCTGAGCGTAATTACTCCACCACGGAGCGTGAATGCCTAGCTGTCGTATGGGCGATCCATAATTTCAAGTGCTACCTAGAGTGGTATCATTTTACGGTCATCACCGACCATAGTAGTCTAAGATGGCTCTGTAATCTTCGAAATCCAACTAGCAGATTGGCAAGATGGTCACTTGATCTTTTGGAATATGACTTCGAAGTAGTTTATAGGAAAGGGGCGATGCACCATGTTCCGTACGCACTTTCGCGGTTCTATGAAGTAGAGAAGGACCTTAAGTTGGCCATGATGGAGCCGGTGGAAGACGAATGGTACGAGAGGCGCCGTCAGGCAGTCATCAACACTCCTACTAAGTATAGGAGTTGGAAAGTGGTTGACGGACGGATCTATAGATACCAAAATAACCCCTTACTGGAGGACATTCTGGAAGACCTGGACGTCCGGAAATTGGTCGTACCTCAAGACCAGATTAATAATGTGATGAGGGAAGTACATGAGAATCCTGAAACTGGCCCCATGGACATCGAGAAGACTTTCTACAGAGAAAAGTTACGTTATTATTGGCCAGGGATGTTTGAAGATATTAGCACTTCATCAACAGGTGTGAAACTTGCCAACTGACGAAATCGGACCAGTCAGGCCCAGAAGGTTCAATGGGCCATCGTTTAGTTCAAGAGCCGTGAGCTGTAGTTGCCGCGGACGTGATGGGCCCATTTACCAAGAGTAAAAAGGGTCATGAATATCTGGTAGTATACCAGGACCTTTTCACAAATTGGATGGAGGTGGCTCCGTTGAGAAAGGCTAATGCAGCCGACATTAAGGATACCTTTGAGGACCTAATAATCAGCAGATGGGGAACACCAGAAGTGCTCCGTTCGGATCGGGGCACAGAATACGCCAATAATGTGTTGGACGAGATGGCTACGGAATATGGGATCCACCGTTCTTTCAGCCCGGTATACCATTCCCAGGCGAATCCGATAGAAAGGACTAACCGAGTCCTTAAGACCATGATAGTCGCATTCGTAGAGCAGGATCACTGGGTGCACCTGAGAGAATTTATGTTGGCACATAATACGTCCGTGCACAGCACTACACAGTATACCTCAGCATTTTGAAATATGGGATGGGAGCCACGACCTAGGAACCTGCTTCGACGCTCTCTTGAGGGGGAGGCAGAGTTGCACCCACCCGACGCTGAAGGTTGGGCAACTAGGATGTCAAGACTCACCCATCTAAGAGATCTTATCACAAAATATCAAGATAAGGCGTTTTTGCGACAAGCCAAATATTATAATCGAGGTCGCAGGGACGTGACGTTCAAAGTAGGAGACCTGGTGAAGAAGCCGGCACACTTTTATTTCAGAAAGAATTAGAACGTCTCGAGTGAGTTTGTGAAACTATTCGAAGGGCCGTACGTGATCGTAAAGATTTGCTCACCCGACGTTTATGAATTGGCATCCCAAGAGGGCGGTCTAAAGGGTAGATATCACGTTTCTAAGTTGTTCAAATACGTGGATACTGACCAACCTGAGGATGAGTAACTTACGCCGGAGGAGGCGGCAGCCTTGGACCGGGAACTTCTCGAGATTCATTACTCGGATGAGGAAGGGGAAGCGGTCGCACGAGGGGAACCGGAGGACGAAATGGTTTGAGTCGCGAAAACTAATCTTAAGCGATCGGCGGGTCAGGAGGTAGGATATTCAGGTTTAAATGTCAGCGAGCTGTTATCCATAGGTTAACCTAGCCTTATTAGGAATGATGAATTTTCGGTTTAGTCAGAATAAGGAATTTGAATTTCAGATTTTCCTGGTGAAGGGATTCCGCGACGAGATGGTCGGCTGGCGATTGGACGATGGTCGGGCGATCATCCGGACGGAGAGGAGCTGGCTGTTCCTCAATCGGGTAAGGGATTACGCCACTCTATTGGACCCTCGGACGGAGGACCAAAAGGCAAGGTACCTGGAGTACGTGGGCGGGCTACCAGATGAGAGCCACCTAACCTTGGAAGCCTTGTACGATCGGGGCGTGATTTTCCCCGTGGAGGAGCAGGAGAGGAAGGCCATTTCGGACTCAAGTTCAGACTCCGGTTTGGAGCAAGTAGGAAGATCCCTGCCTGGCAGCAGTGTGGTCGTAGAGGCACCAAGCAAGCGGATGAATCGGAATGGTGCGCTATCAGCCTTGGTCCAGGAAGTAAAGCGTAAGTTGGAAGTGCCAGCCGCGCCTATGGAACCAAAAACCCCCTCAGGCGGCTACCTTGCCGGAAGCGGAGTCACCCCCGGCAGGGCTTCCGCTTATGGAGAGGGTACAGCGGAGGCTTATGGAGGACCCAACCTACAGGACGGCTCGCACCCCCCTGTATTGGGGCAAAACAACGAACAAACCTTGTGCCATGTGCGGATCACTTGAGCACAAGTTTAACTCCTGCCCAAGGCCTCACCCACAATAAGCCGGTTGGGTGAGCCTTGGTGGGCGTAATAACGTAAAGTTTTTTTTTATAGCTGAATCAATTGCTTTTGTTGTCATGTTCTTAAGTTCCATTCCGTCAGAACACTACGTTTCGATATAAATTTGCTCTTCTTGATGACCGGGCAGTGTTAACCCCCGATAAAACTGTCATGGAATTTAGTCATTAGGATAATCCATTGAGATCTTTGGGGCATTCAGCTTTTCTAGCTATTTACTTATCTTGAAGCTGGTCCCCGAATTAGTGCCACGTAAAATGAGTGGCCGTAAAGCCTCGAGGAGGCAGTTTCTCTAATAATTGAATGATTAGACAAAAATTAAAGGTAGCAATAGAGATGTCAGTTGAGTCAGTTGAGTTTCATCAAGTAAATCACGCAATCAGCGTATTCATGTGAGCCATGGCGTGGCTTAACCCCAAAATAAACTGTTCTTTCTAATTACCATCATAAAATAGACCAAGTATTCATTTTCTGAACCTTTCCTGTAAGTAGATAGTATTTAGACTAAGTTGAATAGAAATCTCACACCTTACGTGCTCAAGTTTTAATGGGGAAGCTGGGTTTCGCTCAAGTCTTAAGGGATCGGGTGAACGGAAGGTAGCCGACTCTTAGTAGAAGGTTCAAAACAGGCAGTAACGCATAGTGGGTGGTTGGAAAGTAGGATTGTGTCGGCTGAAGATTAAATAATTAGATTATGGCATGGCTGAATGAATTACATATAGTTATTAGTAAACCACCAGTCTGGATCTCGGCGGGTGCACTTGAAGGCGGAATGAGGGGCATGCTCGGCCCGGTGATGCCTCGTCTATGGGGTGGGCAGTTGTGACGTGGTATTCTATACCACGCCCAAATTAAATGAATATTCACGCCCAATCAATTCAAACTCAATTAAAAATTTATGAATGAACTATACCTGGTCGAGCACAGACGCCATTCTTGAACTGTCATAGCACAGGAGTCTCGAGAGGGACGGCCTGTTACCATAAACCAACCCCTCGAGGCCTAGGGCTTGTCACTCCAATGCTCCGAACCGTCACCAGACTGGGGGAACGATTGTTAATTTTAAAATGCATTCACTAATGCCATCGAACACACATTTCGACATTCACGACTAGGCAGTCGTGAACCAACATTACATTTTGAGCGCGCACTATGTACAGTAGGTGCGCCGGCCTGGTGTTCGCGTCGCGCCCGCGGCGCAGGTCAGTGAAGTGACTCGCCATAGACTATAGACTAGGAAACGAGCGAAATAGGTAAAATGGCGAGTCACCGTAGGACACTCTAATATGAATGCGCCTTTACGCATCGGGGCTAATGGTAGTTGAGGGTCTGTGTACGCAGCCCATGGTCTACGCGCCAAAACTGTAGTTCGCATCGTCGACGCTCACTCTGTGTTCGACTGTTGATAATATTACCTCTTACGTTGTTCAGTTCCGAGAATCAATTGCGGAAAATTTACCGAGCTTGTTGCGAGAGAGAAAGAGTATTGTTTGCGCTTGACGCCTTTTAAATTATTTTGACTAGTGAAGAGTCTACAAAAGTCAAAGGTATGTGTCCTCATTACTAGAATATATAGATATTCAGTCAATGCTATTTTGCATTGTTTACTAAACAAAAACTATTATCAATTAGCGATTCGGGTGGCCGTAGGAACCATCTATAGTATCTAATCTACACGTGTATAAATGTTCAAGTCGATCTGTGCAACGGTATGGCCTGCATGGGACCTCAACTGTATACATATGTATGTATGTATGTGTATATATATATAGTTAAAAGTTTGTCATAAGGACAACCGCAGGATTTCGCCGGGAGCGGGTGCTAAACTGAAAAATTTCACCCGCTCCCAGCGAAATCGCGGCAAAATTTCAGCTGTAACCACGTCTCACGACCGTGAGATAGGTGGTTACAGTCTGCGACGAACTCAATACGATGATCCGGCAAAAGTCTCGTGCACCCTCAGGACATGGAGCGATGCAAGGACGACCGCCTTCTGCATTTCCTCCGCAAGTGTCTCAGCATTATCTTGACACGCAGGGATGCTTTTCAGGCTATTAACCAGTGAAACTTTGGCACCTCCAAGAGCGCCGATGATCAAGACGATTAGCTTAACAGAATATTCCGAGTATAACCGTCGCAACTCCCTTATAAGGCCTTTAAACCTCTCTTTCTTTTCTTTCTCCTTGGCTGTGACGTTTTTGTCAGCTGGTGCTGAAAATTCGATAACGACCATGGTTCGTTTCTCGAAGTCAAGGAGAACTTTGTCAGGCCTCGAGTGCGCAACAGAAAAAATTGTCGAGAATATGAAGTTCCAGTATATGCGGCACTTCTCATTTTCGACAATTGACTCTATTTCTCTAGGAGCGTTTAGCGGAGAGGTATTTGGGCTAATGCCGTAAGAGTGACAGAGATGGTAATAAAGCACTCTTAGTGCCGCGTTGTGCCTTTGGATGTAGGTCGTCCCGCATGAGTTGGACAACTAGATAGTATGTGTCCTAGATGCTCGGGTTGTGCATGACACGGTCTGCAGCTATCATCGGGAATGTCTTGGCTCAAAATGTGGCGACAGTATACTAGAGTGGAAATGACACCGTCTTGACATGCCAAAATGAAGCCCTCCATGCCCGACTTCAATCCGGGTGATCTAAGGAAAGCAAACGTTAGCTCACACGACATCGACTGATCTTCCACATTTCTGTGAAAGATGCCGTGCATCCTTTTGTCGAGAAGCCGTTCGCGGAAGTTTTTCTCCTGTGCTCTCTTAATCCGGGCCTTCAGGAGTTAGTATTCAAGATGGATAAGATTTGATGCATTTTGCTCACCCCTAATATTGAAGTCAAGGCCGAGTGTTTCAGCAGCCTCCTCCGCTGCTTTGTACAGAAACGCCCCTATGCCCACTTCTTCGTGTTTCCTGACCATTTTGAGAAGAGGGTCTTGTCCATTTGAGACCATATGTGCTATACCCAGAATAATCCTGTTGTGAAGACATTCAAGATTCAGTATTCCGCGACCACCTTGACGGCGTGAGATGTAAAGTCGTGGAACAGAAGACTTAAGGTGCATGCTTTTGTTTATGTGCATAACTTTTCGGGACCCGATATCGAGAGATCTGAGCTCATCCTTCGTCCATGGAACTACTCCAAATGAATAGAGTACTACGGGGACGGCTAGCATGTTCGTTGCAGATACTTTGTTCCTCGCCGACAGTTCGGAAGACAATATCCGTCGGATGAGACGTTTGCATCTGCATCGGAGAGTATCCTTTATAGATTTCACGTCCTGAATTGCGGCTCTGTGGCACGCCCAGGTATGTATAGGTCTCTACAGCGCAAAGATGTCGTATAGCGCTTCTGTCAACGAGCTCAGGATCTTCGGGGATGCCATTAAGTTTTCCTTTCTTAAAATTAACCTTGGCGCATTTCTCTAACCCGAACTCCATTCCAATCTCTTGAGTGTACTCTTTACAATTTTCAGAGCTAGATTTAGTTTCTCTTGATTTCTAGCATAGATCTTAAGATCATCCATGTAAAATACATGAGTGACCTTATGCTTTCGGTTTCCAGGTTTGCCGCAGAGGTACCCTTCGGAATGGCGAAGTACGAGAGATAGTGGCAATAATGTGAGGCAAAAGAGGAGAGGGCTCATGGTGTCGCCCTGAAACACACCTCTCGGAAAGGTGATACTGTTAGTTATCACACGATGTTTTCCAGATGAGATTGTAAATCTGGTTTTCCAAAGCGGCATTAATCTCACTATGCACCTCACGATGTATGGATGAACCTTGAGGCTTTCCAACAGACAAATGATAAGTCTATGGGAGGTTGAATCGAAAGCTTTCCAGTAATCAATCCAGGCCATCAGTAGAAGTCGCAGATAGGATGCTGCATCTTTACAGACACATCTATCGATGAGCAAGTTCTCCCGACATCCTGCTACGCCTTTCTTTGAGCCACGTTGTTCATACATCAGTGTGTGCAGGCAAGTTATTGGCCTGTAATTCTTAGGATCAGCTTAGTTGCCCGTCTTTGGCTGGAGCACTGTGCGTCCTTCCACCAACCACTCCGGAATAGGCTCTTCCGACTTTAGATATTAGGTGAAAATTCGGGCCAGATGCTGGTGGGTTGAAGGAAACTTCTTCCACTAAAAGGTCTTGATACTATCTGGTCCCGGAGCGGAATAGTTCTTCATGCCTCTTAATACGTTTTTCACCTCCTGGGTAGTGATAGGTGGGCATTCCTCCTCAGCGGTTATGATGGCATTGCACAGATCCTTGAAGCTATTTATGTTCTTTGAGCCTTATTCAAGTGGATCTTGGACTTCGTAGACTTCTCTCCAAAATGCTTCGATCTGCTCTGGTTTGGACGGATGGTCGACAATAACTGGAGGGTCTTGGAAGCGTCGAGATGGGTCAGACAAAAACTGTTGATTTTCTCTGACCCACCTCTCTCTCCGCTCTAGACTTCTCCTAGCGTTAGATAGTACTCGTATTCTGTCAACAATATGCTGCCTGATGGTTAGTAGCTTTGACTTGTTGATTGTGTGATGACGGATCCGCAGATCGCGCGCGAACTGTCGAACCTTGGCAGTGAAAGTCTTATGTCAATCGCATTGACTCCGTCTTGATTGGCTCCCCCAACTCTAAGGTAGCCGGCATTGTTGTCCGACCCATTGTCGGGAGCCCTGTGCGTTCGATTGTTTTGAACCGCACTTCCTACAACTATGTTTGGTGTTGTCATTGTTGTTCCCACGAGCAGCTAGGGAAAAGGGTTCTTTCATCCTTGTAGAGCCCCGCATGCAAGGATGAAGCTGATACACTGAGAGGTCGCCCGGTATCCCAGAGTGACCGTTTGAGACACCTCACCCAGGTGCCATTCAGCTTTCGGCACGGTTGTTCCGCCTTCACTTAGGAGTTATTCCTTCGGGACCATCCCTGGACAATCGTCCGCGACTGCTTATTAATGATTGTAACCATATTCAGCAGATAATTTAAAAAGAATAATTTAAAAAGGGGTTAAAAAACCACCGCATGGTCCCACTGGGAGAAACTGCCATCTAAAAAGGACACTGGCCCTAGCAGAACCGCGTTGATGCCCACGTCTCACTACCATGAGCTAGGTGGTCACGGGGCACGATGAAATCACAACGACAGTGCAGCGAAACCCTCGTGTGCCTTGAGGATACGAAGCGACCCAAGGACGATAGCTTCCTGCATCCATCTCGCAAGTGCCTTGGCATATTTTTGGTATGCAGGCTTTAAGGCTTTTGGCTTTAAGGTTTCGAAACAGGAATAGTTTCGCACATCTGATAGCACCCACAAAGACAAATACTTTAACAGAAAATTTTGGGTACAGGCGTTACAGCTCTCTTTTCACTGTCCTTGGCAGTGATGTTGTAGTCGGCCGGAGCCGATAATTCGACCACGAATACAGTTCGTTTCTCGAAATCTAGGAGAACGATGTCAGGCCTCGAGTGTGCAATGGAGACTGCTGTCCGAAAATCGTAGTTGCAGAAAATTTGGCACTTCTCGCTTTGGACAATTGATTATATCTCCGTCAGAGTGTTCGGCAGGGCAGGGTCGCGGCCAACACCGTAAGAGCAACAAATATGGTAATAAAGCACTCTTAAGGCTGCATTATGTCTGCAGAGATACGTCGTTCCCGCGTGAGTGGGACACCCAGATGGTATGTGTTCTAGGTACTCAGCGTGTGCATTACACGCTCTGCACCTATCACTGGGAACTTCCTGACATAAAATGCAGTCATGGTATACTAAGGTGAAAATGATATCGTTCTGGCATGCGAAAATGAAACCCTCTGTACCTGAATTAAGCTCTGATGATTTGAGAAAAGCAAAAGTTTGCTCCTTCGACAAGAACTGTTTTTCTACATTTCTGTGAAAGTATCCATGCATTTTCTTGTCGAGTAACTGTTGGCAGAATTTTTAAACCTCTGCTTTCTTTACTTCGGCTTTGAGAACTGAAGCATCTAGATCAGGCCTGTCCAAGTAGGGGAAAACTGCTCATTCGCCACATGTTCGAGTTCCACCACCACATGCCTCTTCTCAGGTCCAGAGGCTTGGGGGTGGTCGCTCTCGTGAAGTTGAATGAGTAGAGGTCGTTGGTGGTGTTAAATTCCCATCTGGCAAATGAGCAGTTTTCCCCTACTTGGACAGGCCTGATCTAGATCCAGTAATGCACTTTTCTCACTCCTAATATTAAAATTCAAGCCAAGGGTCTCGGCCGATTGCTCCGCGGCTTTGTAAGGGAAAGCCCCTTTGCCAATCATCTCGTGCTCCCTGACAATTTTTAGGAGAGGATCTTTGCCATTTGCAGCGATGTAAGCTGTACTTAGAACAATTCGGTTATGAAGACACTGGAGATTCAGAAGTCCGCGTCCGCCTAGACGGCGTGAGATGGATAATCGCGGAACAGACGAATTGATATGCAAGCTTTTATGGATATGCATGATCTTACGTGTGGTGATATCAAGAGCCGTAAGCTCGTTCTTCGTCTATTGAACCACCCCAAATGAGTAGAGTAAAACCGGGACGGCAAGCATGTTAATCGCAGATACGTTGTTCAACGCCGACAGATTTGAAGACCAAATCTGTCGAAGAAGATGCTTCTTTCTGCTCCGGAGAGACTCGTTCACTGATGTTACGCCCTGAATGCGGCTTTGAGGCACGCCCAGTTAGATATAGGTCTCTCCGATTGTTAAGATGTCTAATAACACTTATATTCATAAGCTCAGGGTCCTTGGGAACCAGTACTGCAAGATCCGAACAAAAAATCTTCAGTTTTCCTCGAGTTTTCTTTAAAAATCTTCAGACAGATTTGAAAATTTCTTCAAACTACTGAAACATACTTTTAGGCTTTTTTAAAAGTATCAAAAGTCAAATTAACTATTTAAGATCAAAATATGGTAACAACCAATGATTAATTAATTAATTTTAGGGATTTTAGACGAATATGGTTATAGTTTTGTTCCTAACCTAAAAGCCCCCAGTCATCACGTTTTACGACTTTAGACACGCGCGTCATTATGAAATTCGTGTTACTGACGACTTTAGCGGTCAAAATGATTGCGCAATAGCAACCATAAATTGGCCAGCTCATGAAATTTATCTAGGAAATATTATTCACAATATTCCCTACTGCGCAGTGAACTACATATTCAAGGTCATTTTCCCACGCCCTTTGATATTTCCTATTTCATCATCAAATTTCGTCCTAAAATTCCTAATGAATGACTCAATATTTGCTTTTAAAATAACAGAGTTTCCAAATCCCTTTTAAATTTACGTTCTAATTGAAGTTTGAATTTGATACTTAATTTCTAGGCATTTTCAAGGCAATATAGTTTTCTACCGTTTCAGCATGGCTGTTGTTGAGTTTGTCGGTGTGAACCATAGAGTAAAGCTATAATAGAAAGATGCATTACGTCACACTACGACACAAGCTAGAGGCCTTTTCATACCAACGAGGTACTTGCCTACAACTGCAGGCGCATATGTGATTGGTCAAACTCCATTCGAATCAAACTTACGTAAAACACTGCAAAAAAAATTAAAAAAAAAAAATCTTCAGATTTTCATGAAATTTCTTCAAATTCTTCAAAAATCCGCAGGCTAGCAAGTTTTTCCTCAAATTTGAAGAAAAATACCCCAATCTAGCAGCACTGTTGGGAACGCCAGTAATTTTTCGTTTCTTCAGATGAATTCTGGCACACTTGTCCAATCCAAAGTCCATCCCAATATCTCCTCTATACTTCTTGACGATATTTATAGCATTTTGAAGTTTGCTTTTACCAGAGGCATAGATCTTCAGGTCATCCATATAAAATACATGGGTGACCTTGTGCTCGCGATAATCAGTGTCGCCACAGAGGTACCCAAAAGAATTTCGTAGTGCGAGAAATAGAGGCAGAAGTGTGATGCAAAACAGTAAAGGGCTCATGGTATCGCCCTGAAAGACGCCCTCCTGGAAGGTGACGTTGCTCGTTGTCACACGATAATTTCCAGATGAGATAGTAAATCTAGTTTTCCAAAGGGGCATCAATCTCTCTATACATCTCACTATGTGTGGACGCATCTTCAATCTTTCAAACAGACAGATGATAAGTCTGTGAGAGGTTGAATCGAAAGCTTTTCAGTAGTCAATCCAGGTCATTGACAGGACGCGATGATGGGCTGCAGCGTCTTTACAAACGCATCTGTCAATTAGCAGGTTCTCCCGACAGCCTGCTACACCTTTTTTCGAGCCACGTTGTTCGTACTTCTCTCGCCACACAGGCTCAATTCTTCGACTAATTCTGTTATTTAGGACAACTGTAAAGATCTTATACAGTGTGTTCAAACAATTTATTGGCCTGTGATTCTCTGGGTTGGACAAGTTGCCTTTTTTCGGTAGGAGTATAGTGCGTCCTAACACCAGCCACCGCGGAATGGGCTTTTCCGACTTTAAATATGAGTTGAATATGCGAGCCATTTTTTGGTGTGTAAAAGTAAACTTCTCCACCAGGAGTTCATGATACAATCTGGTCCTGCAGCGGAAAAGTTCTTCGTGCCTCTAAGTGCTTTTTTCACCTCTTCGGCAGTGATTGATAGACATTTCCCCTCAGATGTTATGAGGTTGTCGTAAAACTCCTTGAAGCGGATGATATTATCAGTATCTTCTTTTAACTCCAGTGTTTTCGGGATCTTGTGCACCTCTCTCCAAAAAGTCTCTACCTTTTTGGGCTTGGGTGGATTTTTGACAGAAACAGGGTGATCACTGTAGAGGTCCTTTGAGCCATTTTCGGTTTTAGCCTTCGATTTGATTCAGCCAATGCTCTCGCAGCACCATAAACTGAACAATTGATGGTCCAGAGGTCGGACTCCTTCGAGATATCCTCACGAAGGGAGGCATCTATTTCAGCCAGATCTTGGGGCTTAGGAGGAATCTGCATGTCAATGTTCCTTCTTGTCCTGATATCGCTGTCATCTCTCAGAAAGGGGGGAAGCGCTCCGTGTACATATCCATTTTTCAAGATGTAGGTACTCTGATTTAGCAAAGACTGATGCGAAACGTGCTGAAGCTCCGGGTGTTTCTGGCAGCACAGAGTGTGCATACGCGCCATAAAGCCACTGTGAACAGGGATAATGCAGGCATTGTAGCAGTCTAGCAAGTCATCCTTGACTTGATTCGTCCACTCAATGTGGACGTTTCGCCGTTTCGTCGTCGTGTTTCCATATAAATTATTTTCAACACCCCGAACTCTAGGGTGATCGGCACTAATATATATATATATATGCTTATAAATATACATATACGCATGCATATACATATACAGGTGTCCCACCACCTATGAGACATCAGGCAGTATTTAATAGAGCACCACAAAATAAACAAAAATCTCCTCTAGAAAAAAGTTGTACGAAGCTTAGTTTGGGCACATAGAAGCTTCACAGTTGGACTTAATCAAGCAACTGACAGCAAGCTTTTGCAACCAATTGTACGTGTCTCGGTAGGTATTCGAATGGCCCGATCGTCATTTGTCCTAAGTCTCATTTTAGTCCAGTCAATGAAGGATTTAAAAAAAAATCCGAGAAGGTAGATTTTTTCCGCAAATACTTTGGGGATGGCTTTATAAAGCTGTATCTACATGGTGACGATTTGGGAGCGTAATAGCGTTTTTCGCCAGCGCATTGTATAGGTATCAACTGTTACATACTGACGCTATGGAGAAAATGTCCCTAGATTATAAATGAGTTGATTGACAGCCCTACGATGGCAATTACGGTATAAAGATGATGTTGTTTGCTTTATTTTGAAGCAAATGGCACACTTTTGGGAAATATCACACTTTGCTGTCAGATAATGTGAAGTGTATGCTGCAAGAGTTGTGAGACTGCCAAATCCGATGATAGGCTAGAGAACCATTTTGCTTTTACGCTTTCGCCCGACAGATTAGCGCGCGAATTTTAAATCTTAAAAACTCCAAATGTGTAAATTAATTGACAAAAATATATTATATTTCATTGAGTATAAGTACTACTTGTATAACTGTTAGTTGAGCCTGAATTGCAAGATTATTTTATTATATTTGTAGCCCTGAACAGTTTAAGGCGAGATAATTGAGCTAGATTTTAAATCTTAATTTATACTCGAATTTTAGAGATATTGTCATTAGTCATATCAGTATATACACGAAGGATAATCCTTTCACTGAGATGAATTTCGAAATTCAAATCATTAGTAATCCTCTATAATTTCAACTCTTATAGCGTTGCAATTACTTTTCAGCAAATTTGAAGTATTGCCTAGAAATAATAAAACAATTATTTTATGTAACACTGAATTCTTTTTCAATATACTTTTTTAATCATACTAATTGAAATTCACCAATTTAAATATTTTTTCAATACCATAAAGAATACAAAATAATATTAATAATAATATAACATACACATTTCAAATAACTGTTTATTTGTTAAAAGTTTTCGAACTTTTAAAGTCAAGTTGAAATTCAATTCTGAGAATTGAGAACAAGAAAATAAGTATTATCAGTTTTTTTGTAAATGTAAATAAATATAATTTTTATAAGATTCTTAATCAAATTAAAAAAAAGTTTTTTGAATATTTCAGGTATGTCAAAAGAGAATCTAGAAGTGTTAAAGAAATTTTCATTTTATAGGATTTTACAAAATATCAGGAAAATTTTGAGCCCTTTTCAAAGATGTTTACGGCTTTTAGAAGTTTGAAAGAAATCAAGAAATATTTAATAAATTTTTGGAAATGTTTCCAAGTTTTTGAATATTAAAAATCTATTTGAAACGTTTCAAACTCCTCAAAATATTTTTAACTGACTGGAATTTTTCTCAAAATGTTGAAAAATAATTCAAAATATACCAAAATTGCCTTATAATCTCCTAAATTTTTCTGAATCTCTTCAATTCAACAAAATATTTCTTGAATTTATTCGATTTATTTCTTATTTTCCAATCTTAACTTTCTCTTAAATTTCATTCTTCAAAATAAAATTTATTTGAAATTTTCACATGAATATTAAGAAAATTTTTTTTTAGTCTTGTCAGACCTTCCAAACCTTGTAATCTTTAAACATGATTCAAATTTTTCCTGATTTTTTTTTAATTCTGCAAAATAAAAAAAAATGCCTTAAAATCTGTCATATACTTCTTTGATAAATTTTGAAATCTTTTGAAAGGTTTTGTAATCTTTTCCAATAATCTCGTAAAATTAATTTTTCGAAATAAAAGATTATTTTAATTTTTCGTGAGAACCTAAAAAAAGCTTTTTTCATTTTCGTGAAACTTTATAAAATTCTTTAAAATTCTGTACAAGTTTTAATTATTTTCGAATCGTTTCAAAATTTCTGAATATCTCTTCAACTTACTCACATTTTTTCTAAAATTATGTAATATGGCAAAATTGCAAAAATTTTCTTTACAATCTTTCACACTATTTTTAAAAATTATAGAAAATAATTTAAAACATTTTGAAATCTTTCTCAATTTTCTCTCTCAGAATGCATTACAAAACAATCATTTAAAATTTTCGCATGACTCTTAGGAACATTTTTTGATTCTCTTGACACCCTGCAAAATTCAGTTTACCTTACAATTGTTCAAATCCTGAAAAATTAAGAAAATTTTCTCAGAGTCTTCCATATTCTTTTTCCGCAAATTTTGGAATCTTCAAAACTTAAAGTTATTATTTTAAAATAAAACCTAAACCATTTTAAAATTTCCCAGAAATCTTTAAAAAATGTAATCTCAAATTTTTCATAATTAAAAAGCTTCTAATTTTTATCGAATTCTTCAATACAAGTTTTTTCCCATAATTTGATTTTTCTTATCTCTTTAAAAATGTAAGAAAGATTACAAATAATAGTGTGGTAGCGAAATCTTAAGAACAGAATTATTTCCCATTATTAAACAATTATTTACAATTAAAATTTTCTCTTCTATCAATAATGTTTAGAAACATTCAGACAAAATTTTTCTGGTGAGGTAAAATTATTTATATGCAAATTTTAATATACAAAGTTGATGGTGCAGAAAATTCATAAATTAAAAATGTTACGTAATCGGGACAAAATCCACCCCCCCCCACCGCCCCAACATAGCAGATCGCAACGAAGCACTAACCCTCTCCCCCTTTCTAACGTTACTTAATATGTGGACGCTCCCTATATGATTAAACAATATTTGATAAGTTTATAGTATATCTATTATATTGAAAACACAATTCATTAACACAAAAAAAAGTTGAGTTTGCGTGTTTTTAAGTCATTGACCTAGTCTTAATCTGAAAAACGGTTTATAGAAACAGGTAAAATAGAAAACTCATTTTAAAGCGGTAGTAAAATAGTATCTATTATGCTGAAAATAGATCGAAACCTTAAGGCCATGTGACGAGTGGGTTACGTGACCGGATTCCTACCTTACCGACACTTTTTTTTATTTGTAAACTTATTTTCACACGAATAGCCACATCGAGTTGAAAATTTGGAATAATAAATAAGAAGCACTAAGAAACGCGGCTCAGTTACAAATTCATTTCGGAATTATTTTACAGATCGCAACTCGTGAGATAGTGTAGTGGTTAAGATAATCGACTTGCGTGCTTACGTTAATTCATTCGGGTCCCCCCCCCCCCCCGTTGCGTGCCAGATTTTAATTGTATTATAAGCGTTGTAACTTACTAATACCAATTAATTATAAGTATATCCGAAAATATATCTATGAATTAACCAAGTGTTTATTAATTAATTACTTTTTAGCAATATTTTTCTACAATTTATATATTATATATCATATTATACTGATATAAATATTATATATCACATTATACTGATATAAATATTATATATTTATATATTATACTGATCCCCAGGTCAGAACCACTTGAGAATTGGCACTGGTAACCATCAATGATAGTCATATGCAGTTGCCTATAATTGTAAAATTTACTGAACTACCGTGTTGTCCATATACGAGTACGTACTTGGAAGATCAGTAGATTTAACTTGGTTTTCAGTCAAATATAAGGTTCTTTTTTCTGCGTGTATTTTCATGGTTACGAGTAATTGGAAAATAATTAATAAATAGTTTTCAAAGGACCATTCGTTCCGATAATTAAACCTGGTATTTCAGGTGTTGAAAATACATCTTTCTCGGGGCAGTTTGGTAAAGAACTGAAGTTTGGGATAGCTGGAATGTTTTTCAGAGCTGCTGTCCAAAATGAAAATGTAGTAAGTCGTATTTGCCCTGTAAGCTCTATAGTCGAAAGTTCACATGGATTACTCACACCAAGTTAACCCTTTCTCTGGGTGTTTTCTCCGGTCCCTGACGTTACAGCCAAACGAAGGTCAAGCACACCCACTAAAAGTTTTCTTACCTCTTCCCCGCTTTCACCGCTTTTCCTGTGCTGTAACCGATCATTCAAGAATGGTGTGGGAGATTAAACTCCGGTTTTCGGGAGTTATTTTTGTCTCTAATGAGCCGAAAAGTGAGGTAGTTTAGAGGTCTGTTTTTTAATTCTGAATCTTTTTCATGCTTATTTTGCATAAAATTATTCATGATAAAATAGAGTTCTGATCGATCTTATTGTAATTATTTATTTCCCGGGCAATATTAAAAGAAGCCGCCACAAGGTTCAAATTTTGAAGATTGGAAATTTTTTATTTTCGGCATGCACGGAAAAAACAGTGTTGCCGCTCGAACTATACACAATTTTAATTCAGCAAAATACCTGACGCAACTATACGATATTGGTATTACAGCTGAACTGAATGTGCGACACGCCGAAATGCGTATTTTGCAATCACACCATTATAAGTTTGTTCATGCAACGATAAAAGTATAGTTGTTAGACCTATACCGGTATATAGTGTCTCGACCAATGCGGTATAGGTGAGACAAATATACTGATTTGTCGCGGGACCGATACACTGCTTCGAATACACGTGCGACTCTCACCTTAAAGTGGAAAAGCAGCGTTGTTTGCTCGAAGCGTTTTTTTTTGTGCTAAAAGCTTCTTTGTATCGTTCATGCGTATTGTAAATGCGCATCGTTGTGTTTATTCGTTAAAATTCACAATGGACGAGTGGGTGAAGAAAAAATTGAATTATTGGCGATTAGCAAAATATACCGAATCTTTCAAAGGTAAGTACTAACAAAGTTACGATACTTCGACCATCCTATTTTCATTTCCTATTATTCATATAATTGAGGCTCTGGATTGCAGAACTGCTTGTGCATTCATTTGTTTGTTAATAATGTGATAGCAAACAAATTAACGCACCGGCATTTTTGCAATCCAGAGCTTCAATTATTTGTTATCATTTTCTTTACATTCACATATCAGAGAAAGTACTAGATTGGTGTAAAATTTGACCCCCCGTTTTTGTCAAATGTCCACGTTTTGAGACCTTCTGAACCCGAAAAACAGGGTTTCGCGAATATATGTTTTTCTGTGTGTGTTTGTGTCTGTGTGTAGATTTTTAATCTGTTAGCACGATAACTTTCAAGAGAATGACAGATTGGATTATACTTTGGTATAATCTTTTATTGTCCTAAACTGAAGGTCAAGTTCGTAAGCATCGTATTTTGTTTAGGATAGCTATATATTGTATTGTCACGTCAACGAACTTGTATACTTCGTGGAGGGATATGACGTTTAGGAATACTAGTATAGTTGCTACGCCTATACTGGTATGGTTGTGAGGACCATCCGGTAGTGTTGGTCCAAGAACTATACTTTCTAGTTGTGAGGACCAAAATATAGTTCTCTCAGCTATATCTTTTTTTCCATGTGAGAGCGAAAATTATGGTTAATATGAAAAAAAATTACAAAATAATTTTTAGCATCTGTAAGAAAAATTAAAATTATTTGCCTCTCGCACTTTTTTCACAAGAAACCGTTTGCAATTGACAGCGTTACAAACAAGTGATTTTTTAACAAAATCGACATATTTGCACAGTTGTACCTCAGAATTAATTGCTCAGAAAAAAATGAAACTTGTACATTGTCTATATCGAAGTTAGATCTCTTGAAAGCAAAAAGAAAAATATTCCGATGATTATTGTTTATTGCAATTCTTATGAATAAAAACCCTCAATGACCAGAATTTATATATTTTTTCTATAATTCGCGAAAAAGTGCCAGTTTTTCCACCTGTTTTTGGTGTAAAAAGTGATCGATTTTTGGTCGATGACGTGGCGCATGCGCAGTGCCGACCTTTCCGGGCAACAGTGACAAAAGTAGTCAGATGCAGTGGAAAAAGTATATGGACAGTGATAAAAGTGAGGCACAGTGACAAAAGTAAATTTTATTTCGGGTGGGTTCGTGCTGCCTCGGGTGTACTCGTGCATCGTGCGCAGCCAACTTCATTCTATTTTCCGACTGTCGTCCCTAACCTAAAATCAATTTCCTAAAAAGTCTCGAGTTGTGTATTTTGTATGTACTTTTGTCACTTGGCAAAAGCAAAAAAACACCGTCAGTTTCTCCGAAAATACTGTGCTTGGTTTTTTTCACGAAAAATCGGAAATTTTGAAGCCCTCAACTTGATGGGCCAACTATTCAATTGTGAGAGCCAGCTTATTATTACTGCCATGGTTTTGATAATTGCCATTGTCATTGTTGCGTCAATCGACAAAAAATCGCCTTCTTTTTACACAAAAAACAGGTAAACAAAAACTAGCACTTTTGCACAAATTATAGAAAAAGTATCGTGTCCAACACATTGAAAAAGCGACGATTTAAAACTCGTGTGATAGCCATCCTCGCTCCGCTCGGGTAGCTAACTTCACACTCGTTTTAAATCTCTCGCTTTTTCAACTTGTAGCACAATATACTATAAATCTTTTTATTATTCTTCGACATAAGATGAAACTTTTAACTCATGTGACATCTACGACCTCCTACAAGCCAGAATTTTCAAGTTATTCGCGATAACCTTTTTTCATAACGTTAATTTTACCATTGACAGCATAATTATCTCTTATAGCTCCTTATTGTTTACAACTATTGTTATCACCAAAAGGGCTCAATTAGGAAACTAAATTTTTTTGAATTGTTATATTAATTTATGGCACAAAATAAAAATTTTCACTCTCTTTATATTTTCTCGTACGACGAGCCATTATTTATTCATGGCCTTATAAACAATGTATTTTTTATAAATCTACGCCCCCTACAAGCCATAATTTTAAAGCTGTTAGCGATAACCTTCTTCTAAAATGTTAATTTTGCCAGAAACAGTACACTGTAAAAAAATCTTTTGTGATATTTACAATTAGATTGTAATTTCACGAGCAGTGTATTTCCAAATTACAATGTATATATATATACCATTAAACCATTTCCCTTTCAGGGAAGGCGTGACACTACCCGATTCGGGTAGTGTTTCTAGGTTTTTCTTGTAGTTATAAATAACTACAAGTGTGGGCTCACCACACCCACGATGTGCCAACAGCACTCATGTCAGTATTCTTGAATGGTCACCCATCCAAGTACTAACCGCGTCCAACGCTGCTTAACTTCAGTGATCTGACGAGAACTGGGTTTTTCAGCGTGGTATGGCCGTCGACAATGTATAACTTGGTAAATTTCCCAATGTCGCTCAGAAATTCACGATCTAGTCCAATTTCACCCCATGGAACAGTATGAAATAACTGTCCGATGTAAAATTACTATGTCTGACGATAGAAATTATTCGATCAGTGTGGCACGTAGTCAATTTACGTGAGTGAATAAATTTAAATGAGCTTATAAATTAACACTTTTTTTGGTAAAGTTGCAGTATCTAGCATAATTTCATAAACGGGTAGTATTGTTATGTCTTGGCATCCTGAGAAATTACAAACAGGACATAAATCGAAAATCCATCGACAAACTGACAGAAAGAGATGGCGCGTTGGATTTTATCATAAAATTACGTCTCAGAGCCTCTAATATTGCTCTATAATAGTGATGAGTTCTATTTGAATAAAAAAAATGTCTTTTTTATTTAAAACGATATCTAAGAAAAGTAATATGCGCTTTATTTATCCTGTTAGAGTGTTTAAAAATGTATAACCTCACGAACATAACCTCAAAATTGAAATGTGGTCCTGGCCATTTACTTATAAACAATACTAAATTATACTTATAAACAATAAGGAGCACGTATAGAAAATGCTAACCAATATAATTATACTGTTTACGGTCAAATTAACGTTATCAAAAAAGGTTATCTCTAAGAAGTCAAAACCTATGGCTTTCAGGGGGCGTAGATTTACATATAAAGAATGGCAGTGTCTATCAATCACGAGATTTCGTGATAAATAGCCCCAAGCGTTGAATCCGCTACTAATCACGCAATTTTGTGATGAATAGCTCAGATCGTCGAATCGGCTATTTATACCGAAATTTCGGAATGAATATTTGTGGGATTTTAGTTGGGCTATTCTTACTCAAAAGGTTCATTTTTCAGAACCAATAAAAAAATTACTTGAGTCAAATAAGTTCAATTTTTTTCACTTTGCACATGCTTTGCATATCGTGATAGATGGGACGTTATGTGTTCAACGTCTCGTGGTAGGCGAGAAGGCACCTCTGTGACTGGTCAGAAAAATAATGTTGGTCAAACCCCTACTCTTTTCCAACGTGTCTTGGGAGGCATGCAGGCACCCCTGTGTCAGGTCACAGAAATAATGCCCATAAAACCCCTACCCCTTTCCAACGTATCGTGGATGGCGGGAATGCACCCCTGTGACTGTTCACAGAAATGATGTAGTTCAAACCCCAACCCTTTTACAACGTCTCGTGTGGGGCAGAAAGATACCCCTGTAAATGGTCACAAGAAGTAATGTACATCATACCCTTTCCAACGTCTCTTGGGGGGCGGGAAGGCATCCCTTTGACTGGTCACAGAACTAACATAATGTTGTTCAAATCCCTACTCCTTTCCAAAGTCTCGTGAGGGGGGAGGGGAGGTATCCTTGTGACTGGTCACAGAAATAATTTTAGTCAAACCCCTACCCTTTTCCAACGTCTCGCGGGGGCGGGAAGGCACACCTGTGACTGGGTACAGAAATAATGTTGGTCAAACCTATAACTCTTTCCAACGTATCGTGGGGGCGGGAAGGCACCTATGTGTCTGGTCACAGAAATAATTTCAGTCAAAACCCTACCCTTTTACAACGTCTCGTGGGGGCGGAAAGGCACCCCTCTGAATAGCCACATAAATAATGTAGGTCACATACCTCCCCCTTTTTAACGTCTCGTGAGGGGGGCACCCTTGTGACTGGTCACACAAATAATGTAGTCTCGTGGGGCGGTAAAGCACCCCAGTGACTGGTCACACAAATAATGTAAGTCACATACCTTCCCCTTTCCAACGTCTCGTTGTGGACAGGAGTGCCGCAAGTCCCATTACAAGCAATTCTACACTTTGTACCAACATTTTCCTTTCTTTCTAAAAAAAATAATTGTTTTTTTTCGAAAAACCGCGTATAACATGAAAGGGGAATTTTCAATTATCTACAGCTTTTATTTAAAGCTTTTTTTGTAAATTGTTAATATTCAATTAAATAAACGGAAAAAACATAAGTTTTATAGTTTTCTACTATCATTTTCATAATCAGCGAGTCAAAATACATCGGTGTACACTGTATAAAGTTTCAAATAAATCGGTGGTTAGCATTTTCGGAACTTTATCCGAAAATTTTAATAATTTTATGCTAAAATCTGGTTCAAAGAAACTTTGTTGAAAAACGTGTTTGTGCTTTTTGTAGATAAACTATGAGTCAGGTGTAAAAATTTGAGAAAGAAGTTGTATATGCGTTTTGACATAATCTAATTCATTTAAGCGGAAAAATCTAAACGGTGCTAACTCCAATCAACCAAATTTTACGTTAGAAGCAAAACACTTTTGAAAACAAATAATTTACAAGCGATGGATTGGTTCAATAACCATTGCAGGAAAAATGCATGGCACTATATGTTCATGTAATAATCTAATGCAAATTGTAATGGACAAATGAAGGGTGCAAAGGCAAGAGGAGGTAACTGGAAAAATGGCAATTGTGCAGGAGAGCGAAAAAACATTGTGTAAAATTGAAATCGCAATTAAAAAAATTAATAAAATTCTCCTTCCGAGCTGACGTATTGCTTAATCGATACGAATAAAGTTTCATTAAAAAGAAGCTTCCAGTTTTGAGAAAATATTGTACGAAGGTGATCATGTCGAGCTGACAGTTTGTTTGCCCTTTCCGAGATGTTGAGTAACTGAATACAAGGGGGAAAAGTTTAATAAAAAAAAAATAATTCAGTTCCGAGAAAATTAAGTTTTAGTTTTGTGGTTAAAATTGTATGCATTCTGAAAAGTGTCTTAAAATCGTGACAAAAAGTATCATTTTAATGTTTGTATGGTAACACGTCCCCGACATGTTGAGTTGATGAACGCGGAAAAAAAAGTTTTATCGAAAAAAGTTAATCGGTTCCGAAAAAATCGATTTTCAATTAGACAATGTTACCCCATTTTGGGAAAATCTTCAGTTACCTCCGTTTCCCTTTCTACTCTCCAGACATACAACATAATGTAACGGAAGAAAGGAACATTCCTAGTGAGTACAACATTTTTATATTTTGATAATTATATCTCCAATTGTTGAATACTTTTTTTTTACAGTTTTTGAACTGATTCATATTGCAAAGCAATTCAGTTTTAAATATCTGAATCTGCAATTGAGAGATATGCAATTTATTGAGTCGCTATTCCAATGATTTCTTTTTCCTTGGTTCGAACACAAAAAATTCAGACGCCCCGTTGTAAACTACGTGCCGACTGACCGTGACGACCCTAACCCTTCGTAGTAGTATACCATTAAGCCATTTCCCTTTCAGGGTAGGCGTGACACTACCCGATTTGGGTAGTGTTTCTAGGTGGATAGTTTCTTGTAGTAAATAACTACAAGTTGGGCTCACCACACCCACGATGTGCCAACAGCACGCAGTATTCTCGAATGGTCACCCATCCAAGTACTAACCGCGCCCAACGCTGCTTAACTTCAGTGATCTGACGAGAACTGGTTTTTTCAGCGTAATTAATTAATTGATTAATTAATTAATTAAGATTCCTGGAAAACGAGGAAAAAATGGAAGAAAAACTTTCTGTCAGTCAGGAACTTGTCGTGTTAGGCTACAACTCCATACCTGCTGAAAGTGGTGAGCCCTAAATTCTAGTGTATTTGTTTTTGTCTTCGGGGTGCATTGATTGCTCAATTGAAGAACATTTCATGACCTACCATAACCTACTAATATTGTTTTTAAATGTTTTAACAAAATTATTTACCTTCTTCATGAGAGGATTTTTTTACATTCTTATCCTAATGAGAAGGTACTGGGTTTATGTAAAATTTTACTTAGTCGGTTTTCATCAAATCTCCACGTTTTGAGACCCCCTGAGTCAGAAAAAAAGATTTTTAAGAAGGTGTCTGTCTGTCTGTCCGTCCACCTGTAGTCTGTAGTATCGTATAAGCACAATAACTTTCGAAAGATTGATCAGATTGGATTGTGCTATGGCAGACTTTTTTAAGGCCTAACAAGAAAGAACGAGTTCCTTAACCAGCTATTTTGGATGAAAATTCAAAAAGTTCGAGCATTTTAAAATATTTTAAGGACATTTTTTTCGATGAAAAGAAAATTATCAGAGTTATAGCATTTCCAAATTCAAAAAACGAACGTAAATGAACAGTTCAAGCCAAACAACACACTATATGGAAAAAAGTAATGAGAAGAAAAACGTTGCTTTTTGAAAGCCCTACAAGAATATCATAACAACTTTTTGAATTTCCTTGTGAATCGAAAATTTAAATTTTGATCTCACAAAAAATAATGATAAGTCAAAAATTCCATTTTGCGGTCAAACTTGCAAGATACAAAAAATATGTATGGACAAAAGTTGTGTACCCAACGAAGATCTACAAATTAATTCTGAAAAACTTTCTGTATTGACGCGTAGTTTTTGTTTTATTCGTAAAAAACAACATTCAAAATAAAAAAATAAACTTTTTGGACAAACAACACAAGCTACGAAAAAAAATAAATAGACAGAAGTTGTTCACCCAAAAAAGAGCTACAAATTTGTTATTAATCATTGTTTGATAGGATACGTAATTTTTGTTTTATATGTGAACAATGACATTACAAATAAACAAATGAAATTTATGGAAAAAAGGAGCAAGGTACAATAAAATGTTTAATAATAAAATTGTTTTTGAATCAGATCTGAAAATTTACTTTTACCCTTTTTTGCTCACGAGACAAGTGATGAGAATGTGTTCGTTGAAGTCGAAGGAGCTTTAACAAAAGAGAATTTACAATCACTAAATTCCAGTTGTCGATGGTTTGACCTTTAATTTTCAAAGTTCTCTGTAAAAATGAGGGGGATGTACAATGACCGTGCGCATAGCGCGAGGCAAATATATTATCGAGCGCGAAATAAATATATTATCAAGCGTGAAGCGCGAGATCCAACACGTGCGCGCCCTAGGCGCGCTCAAACTTGTTTTTAGTTGAAATGTAAGTTTCACAACTGAAAATTCAGCTTATCCATTATTGTTTGAAAATTAATCGTTTTTATGTAGTTCAAAATTTAATTATTAAATTTTTGAATGATAATTTATCTTTTTTCGTAGAAAATTCAACTACTTGGTTGAATTTCGAACTACTTTGGTAAATATTTATCTTATTGGTTGAAGATTAAACTATTTTGCGCAAAATTCATTCTTTCTTTGATGAAAATTTATTTTTTTCAACTGAAAATGTTAGCTATTCATTTAATCAGTTGGAGATCCATCTCACAGGTTAAAAATTAAACTAATTAGTTGAAAATGTATTGTTTTACGTTAAAAATTAAACTACTTGATTGAAAGTAAACTCATTTGTTAAATATTCATTTTGTTGGTTAGAAGTCTAACTGATTTGTTGAAAATGTGTCTTTTTTTGGTTGAAAACCAAAATCTAAAATCTGAAATTCAACGGTTTGGTTTAAATAAACTTTTTTTGTGGAAAATTTATATTTTCCAGTTGAAAACTCGTTTTGTTAGCTTGAAAAATCAACTATTTTGTCTATTTTGGTTGAAAATTAACTTTCTGGTTGAAAATGCATATTTACGTAGGGGAGGGTGGGACTAAGCCGACAGTGAGGCCAAGCCGACACTTGCTGTTTTAAAGAAAAATATACAGCAGGTGAACTTGGTTTTTACATTCACATCAGACAAGGTATGAGATTTGTGTAAAATCTTGGGGCCCCGCCCGGGGGTTTGGGGGAAATGTCCACGTTTTGAGACCCTCTGAACTCGAAAAACAGTTTTTCGCGAATGTGTATTTCTGTGTGTGTGCGTGTGCTATCTGTCTGTTTGTCTGTAGATTTTTAGTCTGTTCAGCACGATAACTTTCGAAAGAATTGACAGATTGAATTGGTCTTTGAGAGTCCTAAGCTGAAGGTCAAATCTGGTTAACCAGCTATTTTGGAGAAAAACATAAAAAGTTAGAGCATTTTCAGAATTTTTGAGACCACTTTTTTTAAGATTTAAAAATTCTACGTACGGCTGTTCATAGAACAAAAAAAGACGAAAAATTTATCTTTGTGCCTTTTTTTGATAAAGAACAAATTTGCCAGAGACATTTACAAAATAAAAAAAAATAAACTGAAAAGAAAAACGTTGCTTTTTGAACACCTCATAATATCATAATGACAACTTTTTGAATTTTCTTGAAAAATCCAAAATTCAAATTTTGATCCCACAAAAAGATAATGAAAAATTAAAAATTCCATTTTGCGGCCAAACTATGCAAGATACGAAAAAAGATAAGTACTTAAAAATTATGCATCCAAAAAGGATCTACAGATTTGTTCAGCCAAAAAAGAGCTACAAATTTGTTACCAATAATTTTTTACAGGATGCGTATTTTTTTATTCAATCGTGAAAAATAACATTAAAAATAAAATAATTAAATTTTTGGACAAACGACACAAGCTATGAAAAAAAGTAATAGATAGAAGTTGTTCAACCAATTAATATCTACAAATTTATTATAAACTTTTGTTATAAACATACATTAAGAATAAAAAAAAATAACTTTTTGGAAAAACGACAAAAGTTGCAATAAAATTTTATTTAACAACATTTTTCACCTAAATTATACCTACAAATTTGTTTGGAACCACTTTACGCTAGGATGCGTATTTTTGGTTCAAATCTTTAAAAATAACATTGAAAATAAACAAATTAAATGTATGGAAACAAAAGAGAATTCACAATCCCCAAATTACAGTTGTCGATGCTTTGACCTGAATTTAAAAGGGTCTGTGCACAAATGTGGGGAAAGTACAAAGACCGAGCGCGAAGCGCGAGAACTAAAACTCGCGCGCCCTAGGTGCGCTACAGATTTTTTTATACTGGTAATAGAACAGTACTGACTTCGATGTAATTATTCGCATCTTCGAGATGCGTGTATTGATCTATTGACGAACTTTCGATGACCATATTTGATTAATTCATAGCGACTGAGAAAGTTAGAAAGAAGGTACATTGCTTCTATGAAGAAAACTGTTGTTTTAATTTGGAATATAACACTACTGTAAATTAAAAAGTTTTTCATTGTAACAGAACACATCGATTGACATTTTGATGAGCTCTCTGATTTCCTAAGTATAAGATTTTCGATGAGATGGAAACATAAGCTTGAAAAATCTTGAAAGTGACCATCTTTTTTTTTTTGTTAGAAAAAAACTTCCCTCTATGAGGAAGCAAAATGTTCATAAAATAAGCACAAATAAATACACACATAGTGAATACATCTATAGTACTTCGCAGGGGTATTATTTGTTTTAAAAAAATTAGCAATATACTTCCATTTATTTTTATAATGCTTGTACGTGACTTCAATATTGAATTACAGACAAAAATCACTTTATAAATATTCAAAATACTTACAAAATCTCAGACTGCTGTTTGAAACAATACAATTGTTAATAACAAAATTATTCATGTATTATAAACTCTCAATTATTATTTTGCAAATCTGCATTTATCGATAACACAATAATGTCACTGAAACTTAACAATTTATACATTGTGAATGCATCGAAAACGTACAAATCTGAACTTTTGCAAAGTATTTTGAAGCGCTGATTCTGAAACTACCCTTCTTTTTTTCTTAGCATCAATATTTTCGGAGATATTCAAGATTTAATGTTCAATATCTCATTAAGCTTTTTAAACCTGTGTTTCTGAAAATGCAAAAAGATAGAACATTTTGCGTTCAGATTCGCATTAGTTGATGATAAACAAAATCTTGTTATTTAGTGATATAAGCCGAAATATTATTCTGAACATTTTTTCTTCCAGTGTGCACACTGCGGCCTCTATATTGGAGCTATTAATTTTTAAAGTGCATACTCATCACAAATACGTCACCCGTAAAATCTGGAATCATGTGATTTCTGCTTGATAACAGTCGTACGTGAAATGAGAAAGGAAATTGTTAGTTTTACTATAATCAATGTATTTTCTAAATTTGATTGTCATAGAACAAAGGAAGATAGTAAATATAATGGTAGTAGTGAATGCTTCGTAACACGTTACACGAAAATCTCGTGTTCTTCTAAAAGTTACTTTTAAAGAAAAAACTGAGTAAAATGTACCTTTTTCTGACTATTTTTTTTCCTTTTCTAATGAAATAATTAATCTATAATAATTATCGATTAGTTCTTGAACAGCAATTATTATTCGTTATTTAAACTTGGATTCAAACATGTTCCAATAATAACATTATTGCTGTTTAACAAAATACTTCCTTTTTAGTAGCCTCACCCCTTAAGTTTCAAGGTCTTACACCCACCAATTTTTATTTAAATATAACAAAATGACTTCTACACCATTTTTCCTATAAAATTATTTTAGTATATGCTAAAACCATTTTAATGAATTGTTATTTTAGGAGAGACACTAGTTGACATATGGGAAAGAAATCAGTTAAGATGGTTCGGACATGTTGAAAGAATGAAAGATGGAGGTAGACCGCCGAAAGAATGGTTAGAATCTGTGAATGACACATTAATCCGAAGAGACATAAGAAGCCATAGAAACACAAGAGCTTGCATGAAAGAATACTTGGACGTGAAGGAAGCTAGAGTAGTATGCCAGGGTAGAAAAGTGTGGCCACATATAGTTTGTAAACAGAGTGACAGTAGAGTGAATGACGCCTGAAACAAACACCTTGGATACTAATGGGCCCAAGTGGGGACCCCACATAATAATTTTGTGAGGCTCTTCACTTGGGGTGATCGCTAGAGAGATTGATCAGCAACCTGGGTCGGAGCAGTGTTGCGGAACAAACGTGTCATTTGAATTAACAACACGAGAATTATTTGAAAAAAATTGGTTTATTGTTCCCATTCAATAAAAATTCAATTTACTTTATTGTAAAGAATAGTGCATTTTCCTAATATGTTACTCAATATTTTTTCAAGAGCCTCAAATAGATGTAAGCAGTCGTTTCTTAAAACCGGCTTGACTTCCTTACATTATTACAAATTTTCAAATTAAAATTACTCATAAAATTATTGACATTATAAAGGTTAAAGTTTGTTTTTGTTTTTCAGCTGACATTTGTATTACTTTCTTTTCTATATTAGTCTAGGAACCAGGGGGGGGGGGTGTCGTGGCCGATAGGGGTAACGGGCTCCACCCAAGTGCTTTTTATGTATTTTGACCCGCTGAACACGAATTTCGAGGGTGGCTTGTCTAAACATCAACGGTTAATTAGTTATTAACAATTTAATTGTTTAAACCGCTATAAATAGTTTATTATTAGACTTGCCAACATTCTATAAACGGCCATACATTCCGTATCTCTTGCAGAACACGTAGGTTCTTTCAGATTTGAAAAATGTTTGATGGAAGTCGAGATATCCTGATTTTAATTTGACCGCTATATTGTCCGCTTGGCGCGCGGGTTCGGGGTCGCGCTTCGCTCGCGCCGTTTGCGCTGCTTTGTTAGTTAAATCGCGATATCTCGGGTTCTATACAATATTTTTTTAATCTGAAAAATTCTACTTGTTCATCGTGAGGTAAGGTAATTTTTAGACGAGCCACCCTCGAAATTCGTGTTCAGCGGGTCAAAATACATAAAAAGCACTTGGGTGGAGCCCGTTAGCCCTATCGGCCACGACACCCCCCCCCCCCCAATACACGGAATATAATCTTGATTTTTCAAAATTGTGCAAATTAAGGCCAAAGAAAATATCTCTTAATACGTAGAATTTAATCTTCATTTTACGAAATTCGGCAAAATAGACTTTAGGCACACTGCATCTACGTCTCTGTAAGTCCCCATCGAGTATATCAGGCAGGGTCGACTCCCATGCACGCGTTGGACCACTTATAGCGACACTAGCGCATCTACAAGGAGATCGCAAACTAAAATTTATCTATGTGTTCGTCCGCGTATGTGTGTATATTATTTAAATATGTTGCATGAATTAAAATTCGAAAAAATATACGAATTAATTCAAAATTATACAAATTTAAGACGAAAAATGTTTAAATACTGTTTCCCTTTTCATTTTTCGGCATAAATTTTTACAATTCTACATTAATTCTTCAATGAATGAAGAAATACATGACACATTAAATGTAACTTTTTTATGACATTTCATTTATTCGCATTAAAATAGAGAAATGAAATCAGTGACTTCATTCATACAGTGTAGAGTGTTTTGTGAAATGTACGAGAAATAAAACATCCTGGTACAGCAGAAACATTTCTATTTACTTTATTCATTTTTCACTTCACTGATGCACACTGATTTCTCTTTAACATATCCCCAAAAAATATCTCAAAACATTTGCATAGCGGCGCGAAAATATTTAAAGAAATATTACCCCCAGTTTGGCCTCTACAGTAGAGCCATCTAACAGGAGGTCGATAACTACAAAAGTATACGTGATCACACGCGCCCATGGGAGTCGACCCTGCCTGGAGTATATAATAATAATTAGTGCAGGTTAATCCAGATCCATGAACGCGTTTTTTGACTCAAAACAAATCACGCCGACGAAGAAGCATTCTCTCTCTCTCCCTCACCCCTCACCCTATTGCGCAAACTCCGCAAGTATGCGGTTGGCAGTTCTGTTCTTAACCTGAAAATACACATGAATAAGTTTTGCGCAAACTCTGCTTAGATCGATTCTCGAATTCAAATCCAACCAACATATAAAGCAGCAAATTCAAATCCAATCAATAGGAACCTGGCTTCAGCTTTGAAGAAATAAACGCAACCTCTTTTTCAGGATAGGATATATAATCTCCTGGAAACAGGAATATCAGATCTCCCGCACCACTCTTCAATCAAAGGTAACATATTCATTTCAATATTCTGTGTTTAAACTGAAATTTGATATACCTGGATGGTTATTCGAAAGTTTTATTATTCTAATAATTAAACCTTGTAGTCCAGGTGTTGAAAATACATCTTTCGCGGGGAAATTAGGTTGAAAAGTGAAATTTAAGACATCCGGATTTTTTTAAAGGTCCTATTGTTCTAATAATTAAACCTGGTCGTCCAGGTGTTTAAAATACATTTTTTCCGAGCAAGCTGGGTTAAGAACTGAGTTTTAAAGTAGTGGAGCTTGTTAAATATTGCGTTCTGAAATAATCGAAAATTTGTTTGAATCATAAAGTGCACGTCGTGCACGTAGAAGAAGGTAGCAAAAAGAACATTTATTTAGTTCTATTAAATCAAAATGTCATAAAATCTGAGAATAAATTTCTTGAAGTTGAACTAAATTTACATAAACGCTTAATTTTATAAAAGGTATTCAAGTACTTAGCAGCATATACAATAAACGTAATTCTAATATTTATGTTCACAGGATTGGACATCAGTTTGAGAAAGATAGTTTCGAGTTAAAATTGAGGCTTGAATAGGCTTGGATTTTATCTGAGAAGCAGAGAAATTACTTCCATAAACCGACAGAACCTGCATTCGGACCACCACCTGTTATTGGATTCAGAGCACCTAGGAAACGATGGGACCTGATACATTTGAATCTTGAGGACATGGAAAGCGAAGGCGCTAAAATATGCAAGTTACAGGAAGAAAACAGACCAAAGGATATTTACTGGTAATTGTAATTATGGAATCATAACGTTTCTGTTAAAAAATAAGGAGTAGGGAAAAAATTAAGATTTATTTCTGTTTAATATTATTTTCTTCAACTTGTTCTCGGGTGAATCCGGTTTTTCATCATAGCCACGGACTTTGCGATGATGTTGTAGGTACAAAATTAGGAGCATGGTGTAGTTTGCAGTTCGTCTTTCACCGCTGTTATGCTTACACAGCAGCCACGAGTGTTGGAGGTGACAACAGTCGCCTCTGCATGCTTTGTTAGAGCTACCATGTATCACTCCATAGGTTTTCTGCCGCTTGCTTCCTGATGGCCTAGGAAGTTTCTTACAATGCGACAGGTATTTAGTAAAACCACCTTCTGAGCTGCTGCCAGTACCCTACTGACTCCTAAATGTTCAAGATGTTAAGTGCATCTTGTGTGTACATTGCCTATAGCCGAAATCACAATAGGATGAATAGATGCATTTTTCACATTCCTCCATATTGTCTTTACTTCACGCCTTAGCTCGCTATACTTGTTGTGATCAGTTTTTGGTGATGTGTTTTACCGCTTCCACAACCTTTTCTCTAGGTTTTCAACCCGTTTTCATTCGGTAATTCAACTAGTGAAGGCAAGGGAGTTTTAAACCCGAAAAATTACCATTAATTGAGCAAGAGAATTGACTGAAAAATTCATTGCACCTTTAGGAATTAGTAAAATTCCCAACATAAGGTCATGAATTTTTCGGAATCAAAACGAAACAGATTTTTAAAGGGTAGAAAACTTTGCAATTAAATTGAAGTTTTGGAACACAAAAAGAAAAAGTGTTACCTAAAAATGTCTCTCTAGTCAGAAGTACAAAATTGATAGGAAAATAAGACGATATTCCGGAGGACAAAACTTGCACTCAATTCTGCACGGAATACCGTCTAATTTAATAAATTCACTGCTAAATTAATCCTCAGTTCTTCGCCAGGGAGGGAAAAATTTGTAGGATAGCGCACTGAATATGCACATAATCGTTTATTCAATAAGACCAATAAATCTAAGGAACTAAAATAAAATCGGGTTGATATGATTTAAAGGTAATTAATTGGCCAATTCAGGCGTGACCGCTTGGTTAGAACTCCCGAAATTCGGAACTGCAAACCTGCGAAGGCGTACGCAATTTGTACCTCGCCTCTGTGTGCCTACATCCTATATAAAAATCACGGAATTCTAAAGTTATTTCACAAAAATGAGAACATTTCAAATAAGGGCTGTTTTGGACCCAGAGCTTGAGGATAATTACATTTCAAGGGAATTCTTGGTTGAAAACTACTTTAAAATTAAGGGGCTAAAAGTCGAAAAGAGTGAAGTTTTTTTCAATGCAGATTGGGAACCTCAATTGACGGATAAAGTTTCATTTAATATTCTTGTTGCTAATAGTTTAATTCGTTTCAGATTTATCGTCCTCTCAAGAATGGAACCGACGTG
>CAKNYM010046056.1:1675-75113 GCA_932195095.1 Andricus curvator
CATGTGATCATTCAGGAACCTTTCAGGATGGTAACAGGTTAGCTGGGCTGCTTCCTAGTATCATCCTAAGTATATATGTCGGTAAATATAACATAACTTGCCAATTAGACCGATTTCCAACTCATTTACCATACTCAATAATTTTGTCAATTAAAAACTTGAATTTAATAACACAAAGGTTTCTCAGTTATTCTAACTGTTCTAATGGAATTTATTATCTTCTACAAAAACATCTGTTAAATCAAAGTAATCCTGACTATATTGTGTTTCATTTTTTACCTGAAAGATCTATTATTGTATCGACTGCGCGAGATTCTATAGAAAATGCTAAGATTGTTTCTCGCTCTATTTCGGAGTTTTATCCTTTTACGGCATACTTAAATTTTCGTGCATCAGTACCACTGACGATTCTTTTAGATTTATATCTACACTGTCACTTCAGCAACTATTTGACTCTGCTTAACCCTATTTGTAATTACTTAATTTGGGCTCTGTTGGTTATTGATCATGTTATTTCTATTACTACTATCTTTTCCTATGTGCTACCAATCTTTCAGGTAACTTGTAACTTAAAACTTACCATTTTACATTTTCAATGGCTATCTTAAATAATTGGCATGTTAACTATATAATGTTTATTGCTTTTATAATTTTTACCTTTATATGTGCCTTATTCCCTGTTTTCATCTGTAATCATGTGAACTGGATTTTGTTGGTTAACACATATCACACCCTTCTATATTTAACTATACTTGAACGTTTTTTATCACTGTCAAAATGGAAACCTTAAATATTTGTCACGTTAACGCTCAGTCTTTACCTGCCCATTTCCACGAATTCAAAATATCATTTTATGTCCTGTTCCTACCATATCATAGCCGTGTCTGAGACCTGGCTTACGCCTAACATTCCATCTAGCCTCATAGCACTTGATCATTACACACTTTTCCGCAGAGATAGAGATGAGAGAAGAGGGGGTGGGGTCTGTCTCTACATTCATGACAGCTTAAGGGGTGTACAGGTTGGAGTGAGTCCTCCTGCCAATTACCCTATTGCTGAATACCTCTTTATCAAGGTATCTTCGTCTCATGACAGCATGTTGGTGGGTGTGATTTACAAACCTCCTAATGCCTCCTACTGTAGGGAACTTGAGACTGATATTTTTGACCTCATACCAAATTATAATAACATTGTACTTACTGGTGACTTGAACAAAAATCTTAATGCCACTAACAATTTAACTAACTATTTAAAATCAGTAGTGTTCTCCGCCGGATTATCTATAGTTCCACATAATACCACGCACCACACCGATCATTCTAGTACATGGATTGACATGATGATTGTTGATGATCTAGACAAGGTATTTTCTTCTACTCAACACTCAATCTCATTCCTCTCAAACCACGACCTTATCAGCATGCAATACCAGTTCTCCTTTGATCCTTCCTCTAGTATATCCCCTCTGTCTATACGCAATCTCAAAAATATAAATGAAGCCGAATTTCTGGAACACCTCTCCACTTATGATTTAAAAAAAAATTTTATTGAAAAAGATATAAATAGAAAGGTTATTTGTCTAACAAAATTTTTATCTTTAGCTTTTGACAAATTTGCGCCTCTTCATACCCTTAAAGCAAAAAAGAAGTCCACTCCTTGGATTACATCTTATATCAAAGACTTGATGAAAGAAAGAGAGAAAAAACGTAGATTGGCTAAAAGAACAAAAAATAGTAGGTATTATTCAAGCCGAATTTCGTAAACTGAGAAACTTAGTGCAAACCAAAATCAGGGATTCATACAATCAATATAATTACAATTCTATTAAAAACAGGAATAAAAATGAAAACATCTGGTTTCTCTTAAGGCGACTTGGACTTATTCCTCCAAAACACTTGGCTCCTGATAACAATTTTTCACCCGCAGATCTTTTAACAGCCTTCACTACAAAACCCACACTCCTTGCAAATTGCACTTCTTCCTCTTTCGCAGTTCCCTCTACCTTTATATACCATTAAACCATTTCCCTTTCAGGGTAGGCGTGACACTACCGGATTCGGGTAGTGTTTCTAGGTTTTTCTTGTAGTTATAAATAACTACAAGTGTGGGCTCACCACACCCACGATGTGCCAACAGCACTCATGTCAGTATTCTTGAATGGTCACCCATCCAAGTACTAACCGCGTCCAACGCTGCTTAACTTCAGTGATCTGACGAGAACTGGGTTTTTCAGCGTGGTATGGCCGTTGGCCATACCTTTGATGATACTAAATTATTCTTTTCTGACATATCGCAAGAAACCCTAATTAAAAATCTCTTAGAGGTTAAATCAAATGCTCAAGGTTCTGATGGTATTTCAATTAAAATGATTCGCTTAGCTTTACCAGTCATTTGTCCTATTCTCTTGCATATCTATAATGCATCTCTACAGGTGGGAATATTTCCTGATACTTGGAAAGAGGCGATCATTCGCCCTGTTCCTAAAATTTCTAACCCTACCTCTCCCAAAGATTTCCGCCCGATATCCATCCTCGGTGCCTTGTCTAAACCTTTCGAACGCATTGTCCATCAGCAACTTACAGCACATATTGAAACTAACAATTTAATGGACCCAATGCAATCTGGGTTTCGTGCTAGGCATAGTACTCTTACAGCTACACTTAAAGTAACTTCTGATCTTAAACTGGCAATCGATAGAAGGGAAATAACGGTTGTTGTCCTTTTTGACTTTTCTAAGGCGTTTGATACAGTTAACCATAATTTACTATTGTCTAGGCTCAAATCACTTCACCTCTCAAATATGGCTGTGAAATGGTTTGAATCCTATCTTAGTAATCGTTCTGAAAGAGTACAAATTAGCAATGGCGAGCGTTCTGACTGTGGGGAGGTTAAGAGTGGTGTCCCTCAAGGTTCCACGCTTGCACCTACTCTATTTAATATTTATACATCTGAACTTGGTAGTGAACCTTGACACTGCAACTATCACAAATATGCTGATGATTTCAAGCTTTACCTCTCCGGGCCTATTGCCACTCTTAAGAGCTTACTTCAAAGGGTACAGGAGGATATTGATTTGGTGATGCAGTGGGCCTTGACAAACGGTCTCACTCTTAACCCTGCTAAAACTAAGGCTATAATCATAGGACCCTCTGCCTCTCCTTCACTTGCAACAATTGCAACCTTGCCTCCTCTCTTGATCGATGGGCGTATCATCCCCTTTGTGGATTCTGTGAAAGATCTGGGCTATATTCTTAATCGCTCTCTTACATGGAATGAACACGTTGCGGATATCTCAAGGAAAACCTTTAGAGTCCTCCAACAGCTTAACAGGAATAAGGAATCACTTCCTACTTCAACGCGTATCCTCCTAGTCAAAAGCCTGATCCTTCCTTTCTTTGACTACGGCTGTGTGGTATATGACGATATTACTGACGAGCTAAATGCCAAGCTTGAGCGTACGCTTAATGCTTGCATTAGGTTCATCTATAACATCCCCAAAAGTGAACATATTACTCAGTATAGAGAAAGAGTAGGACTCCTTAACGTCGCCAAAAGAAGACAATTTTTTATGGGTAATTTACTTTATAGCCTATTCAGTAATGGAGCTCCGCACTAACTTGTCAACCTCTTCCATTTCACTGACAAAGATCAACGAACACATTCCAAACTCCGTGAAAGGAAAACAGTATTAAAAATTCAGCCACACCGTACGTGTAAAATGCAAAGGTCCTTTGTTATTCGTGGTGCTCGCCTTTGGAACAAACTACCTATAACCATTAGAAATGCACCTTCACAATTTCATTTTAGCAAACTCCTTTTTAGTCACTTATTCAACACATCAAATCCCACCCTCGAAATCACACATTGGTAACACTTAAATTCATAATTAAAATATATATGAGTATGTGTATGAATGCGTATTTACTTTTAAGTATGTATATTTGCGTATGTATATTTATAGTAACCTTCTGTTGACATCCCGGATCCAATTTTTTGTATTATAGTTTAGTTCTTAACCTTTGTTAATATCTATTTTTGATTTCAATTGTCAAATCGATCGCCGTCACATTTTAATTGTCATATGTATCACCTGTTCCTTATAGGGCTATTTAGCCCTAGAAACTTTTCATGAATAAATACGAAAATACGAATACGAATACATGTTACGTTCCATCCATTTTTTTGGTACGAATGAATCCTGACGGACCGGCTGAACACTAGCATTACGCTACAGCGTAACCATAAATTAACCCTCCAGATAACAATAGGTGCGGGCGCATACCAGCCGCATGCAATGTGCTCACCAAATGTAGGTGCAATGCGTGCACTATGATCTTCATTGAATGCGCTTCATTTGGTGAAAGCACTGTGCTTTCACAGTGCTTGTACTTCCATTTAGTGCTTCAATTAACTTTATTAATTTCAAACTGATGAATAAGTATAGTAAATTGTATAACCTTATTATCTTGTTTCAATTATAAATGTTTTTCTGCAGAAATAATTATACTTCATATAATGCAATTTGCAATTAAGGAACTCCATGCTGAATTCACAAGAAAGTATATCAACCATTCATTTTGCGGATTTATTTTAAATTACGTAACTTGTTACACATACAAAATAGTATATTACGACCCAAGGCCAGAAAGTTGGATTTCCGGGTGTGTGTGATATGAAGGCCGAGGCGGAGCCGAGGCCTCATATCACGCACACCAGGGCATCCAATATTTCTGGCCGTGTCTCGTATACTATTTTTCTTCATCCCCAGCCGAAAGTACGTTTAATAATTAATGTTAATTAATAAAATTCGTTGTCGGCTGCTAGCTCGGATGCTTTTTCTTTTGTGGCCTGTATCAGCATGCGCGCCACCTCGCGTAGCGCCGCTGCTGCTCTCGGGTCAGCTGAGCGTGTGCATGGGATTCGGTTGCCCGCCCGACTTTTGCAAAGCCGAGGCGTAGCCGAGGTTTTGCTGGTCGGGGCGGGTATTAAAAACACATATTTTTTCTTAATACTTCTTCCTCGTCCGCCAGACAAGGAAGAAGCATTTTTGAGGTCTTGTGCCGTCTTTTTATACACAAAAATCGCAAAGACACTAATCGATCGGTTTTAAGGTTGAACACACCGACGGTCTCTTTTTTCCATTCACCTGTCAAGATAAATATTTTTCAGAGGCTAAGTACACAATAACACAATACTGAGCGTTGCTATGTCAGGTTGCTACGTCAGTGAGCCACAAAAATCTCGCAGCCAATCAAAGATCGTGTTAACTCTAGCAGGCCGCAAAAGCCACTGTTCCCGGACAGAAATGCGTCCGGAAAGACGTACTTTCGGCTAGGGGATGAAGAAAAAAACATCTCATCTATTTTTAAATTTTCTGTAAACAGAATGAAAACTTTTCACCGGGGAATCCAGATTTTGATATAAAAACTAGCAATTGCTTTCGAATACGCCTTTCCCTATATAAAAGGTCCATTTGAACCGGATTGATATTCTATCAGTATCAGTTTGGTTCAATAAGTTTCAATTCGGCTGCCGAATTGCAAAAATTACCGATCAGAAAATCTATTCGGTTCAATCTGGACATCATTCACATGTACTCTAATCGGATTCCCGAGTTCATTTTGAACCAGTTTCAGTTTTGATTTTCCCTATTTGTCAATAGTTCGGATTTCCAAATTCATTCTGAATTGGTCTGAGTTCGGGTTTCCAAACTGTACTTTTTAAATCGCGCACTAAGTTCTTATGTCAATTCGGTTCAATCTGGACATTAACAACTATAATCTAATCGGATTTCCGAATTCATTTTCAACTAGTTTCAGTTCGGATTTTCCATAACTGTTATCAGTACGGATTTCCGAGTTCATTTTGAATTGGTCTCAGTTCGGATTTCCAAACTAAATTTCTTAAATCTTGAACTAAGTTCCTTCATCAACCCGGTTCAATGTGGACATTATCAACTGTAATCTAATCGGACTTCCGAATTCATTTTAAACCAGTTTCAGTTAGGATTTCCAAACTGAACTTTTTAAGTTTTGAACCAAGTTCCTAAGTCAATCCGGTTCAAAGTTGCCCGATTTTATTTTTCTTAATATATATATTTGTTGAACAAATTTTGTTAAATCAGTGAGATTTAATGTAATTTTGAAAATTATTTTTTTTCTCTCCAAAAATTACTATATAAATAAATTAAATTCTTTTGGACCCTAAAGCTAAAATCATTCCATCAACATTTACTTAAAAAAAATTTTAATTGTTTGTAATTTTTTATAAAAGTTGTCCTTTTCTTATGATTTTAATAAAGTAATAACATTTAGTTTTGTGAGAAAAAAAGTTTTCTAAAATTTATGAGGGTTAGGAAAAATTATTTTAAAAATTGATTGATTTTTTATGCTTGCTAATGATTTTAGCCAATAATAAGCTTTAAAAGTAAATAAGCTTTATTCTTTTGTGTTTTAACATTTTTATTAGCCCCTATTCATATTGAAACATTTTTTGCTTCAAAAAAACTATGAAACAAATTTATTGTCTTTTCAAGTTTATTATAATAGGGTGAAAAAAAAATTTTTATAATTAAAAGTTTTGTTTTTAATTCTCATTTATTTTGGAAAACTTTTCCCTCGTCAAACTAAATCTTAATAATACTTGATTAAAAAATAAAAAATTAAGGATCATTTTTCGTTCCAAAATTTAAAAAATTGAACCCTAATTTATTTAATATACTTAATTTTAATTACCATATTGAACTTTCATAGATATAATATTTGATATTACAATTTAATATATGTATACTAAATTAATGATATAAAATTGAAATTGCAAATTCGTATTTCGCGCCACGTATTCCGTGTTTGAAATATCGATTCGGTCAATATCGATTGTTTGTAAATTGTGATTGATTTTCGTTAGTGTTCAGTAGGTTAGAAAAATCTGTCATCATATTATGCTGTTAATGAGTGCAAGTTAGTCAATAATGATAGTTTATACCTTATTATTGACCTCATGCATTGCGAAAAAAAAACAAGTTTATTCGTAAAACACACAACAGGCTTTTTATAAATATTGTTCTTTGTTAATTTAGAGTAATATCCCTGGCGGATCGGCCGAATGCAAGCATTACGCTGCAGCGTAATGGTAAAGTAATGTTAAAGTAATGGTAAAGTAATATGGCATTACAACTAATAAAAGAAACAAAATAAATATGTAAACTGTTGCAATTATAATAAGACGTTAAAATTTACGTTAAATGGTCATGCTGTAATTGCAAAAAGTTTCTTTTTCAGCGTTAAAAAATGAAAAAATAATGTAGCTGTCATTGAAGTCGGGCCCCTGCATGTTGGCAACCCGCTTGAAGCCGCCGGTAGCAGACTGCCAACATGCAGGGGCCCGACCTCAACGACAGCCACTTGGTTTTTTCATTTTTTAATGCTGAAAAAGCAACTTGTTGCAATGACAGCATGACCATTGAACGTAAATTTTAACGTTTTATTATAATTGCAACATTTTACATATTTTTTTTGTCTCTTTTATTAATTATAATGCCATATTACTTTACCATTACTTTAACATTACTTTACCATTACGCTGCAGCGTAATATATATATATATATATATGTGTGTGTGTGTGACGCGATCTGAAGAAAGACCCCTAAGCGGCCAAACGTAAATTTTATAGGAGAAGCAGGAGAAGTGACGACGGGCCGATAGAACGACATAGAACGACAATGTTTACATGCTTTTACTGAATAAATTATTAATGATGGAATTTTTTTAACTATACCGTCTTAAAGAGCAAGTTCGAATCTACGTAAAACATTAAAAATCAGAAAATCGATTTTTGGCCGCTTAGGGGTCTTTCTTCAGATCGCGTCACATATATATATATTCGGTTTTGATTCCTTGGAATCGAACCGAAGGGCCTATGACAAAGCTACCGAACGCGTCCTCGGGTTGCGGATAGAGGGTCCCTGTACCAAGGGTTTCTGCTGAATATGGATACAATAATTAATAAGCAGTCGTGGACAATTGTCCAGGGATGGTCCCGAAGGAATAACTCCTACGCGAAGACGTAACAACCGTACCGAAAGCTGAATGGCACCTGGGTGAGGTGTCTCAAACGGTGACTCTGGGATACCGGGCGACCTCTCAGAGTATCAGCCTTATCCTTGCACGCGAGGCTCTACAAGGATGGACGAACCCTTTTCCCTAGCTTCTCGTGGGAACAACAATGACAACACCAAACATAGTTGTAGCAAGTGCGGTTTAAAACAATCGAACGCGCAGGGCTCCCGACAATCGGTCGGACAACAATGCCGACTACCCTAGAGTTGGGGGAGCCAATCCAGACGGAGTCAATGCGATTGACCGGCAGAATCTCATTACTTTTAAGTGGACGGATCGACTCAGGGACGACCTGCTGGAGTGCTATGATACCAGTATGGCCCCTGAACGAAAGCATTACATGGCGCGACTGCATGCTCTGTGGTGCGAGAAACACCCAGAGCTCTCGGATTTTTCGCAAAAACGTCTGCGAAACCGTGCCGAGGACCTCCGGAAAAGGGGGTATATAAGCGGAGCGCCTACACAAGCGCAGCCAGAACAAGCCGGCAACAGAGAAATAGTGGCGACACTGAGACCAACCTCCAACAGGCATCCAATAGAGGAAGAACGATGCTTCAAGACCCGGAGAAACATCAACATTCAGGTTTCTCCCAAGCCCAGAGATCTGAATGAACTGGATGATGAGCTTCGTGGAGATTTTTCCGAAGAATCCGACCTCTGGACTATCAATTGTAGTGTGTACAATGCAGCGAGAACTTTGGCAGAAGCAAACCGTGTAACAAACCTAACGGTTGATCATAAGACCAAAAGACGAATGCATCAACTTAGCACAAAGATAGGCTGGGCAAGACAGAATGCGTCCCGCATTCAGTGTGTGATGGACTACATAACATCTGGCAGGACTTTCACTGCCAAGGTTCGACAGTTCGCGCGCGAACTGCGGATCCGTCATCACACAATCAACAAGTCAAAGCTACTGCCCATCAGGCAGCATATTGTTGGCAGAATACGAGTACTATATAACGCTAGGAGAAGTCTAGAACGAAAAGAGAGGTGGGTCAGAGAAAATCAACCGTTTTTGTCTGACCCATCTCGACTCTTCCAAGACCCTCCAGTCATTGTCGACCATCCGCCCAAACCAGAGGAGGTCGAAGCATTTTGTAGAGAAGTCTACGAGGTCCAACATCCACTTGAATAAGGCTCAAAAAACATAAATAGCTTCAAGGAGCTGTGCAATGCCCTCATAAAAGCTGAGGAGGAATGCCGAAGACGGGCAAGTTAGTTGACCCTAAGAATTACAGGCCAATAACTTGTCTGCTCACACTGTATAAGATCTTCACAGCTATCCTAAATGATAGGATTGTTCGGACAATTGGACCTGTGTGGCGAGAGATGTACGAACAACGTGGCTCAAAGAAAGGCGTAGCAGGATGTCGGGAGAACTTGCTCATCGATAGATGTGTCTGTAAAGACGCAGCATCCTATCAGCGATTACTATCGATGGCCTGGATTGATTGCCGGAAAGCTTTCGATTCAACCTCCCATAGACTTAGCATCTGTCTGTTGGAAAGCCTAAAGGTTCATCCACACATCGTGAGGTGCATAGAGACATTAATGCCGCTTTGGAAAACCAGATTTACTATCTTATCTGGGAAACATCGTGTGATCACTAACAGTATCACCTTTCAGAGAGTTGTGTTTCAGGGCGACACCATGAGCCCTCTCCTCTTTTGCCTCACATTATTGCCACTATCTTAGAGAAATGCGCCAAGGTTAATTTGAAGAAAGGAAAACTTAATGGCATCCCCGAAGATCCTGAGCTCGTTGACAGAAGCGCTATACGACACCTTTGCGCTGGAGAGACCTATACATACATGGGCGTGCCACAGAGCCGCATTCAGGACGTGACATCTATAAAGGATACTCTCCGATGCAGATACAAACGTCTGATCCGACGGATATGGTCTTCCGAACTGTCGGCGAGGGACAAAGTATCTGCAACGAACATGCTTGCCGTCCCCGTAGTACTCTATTCATTTGAAGTAGTTTCATGGACGAAGGACGAGCTCAGATCCCTCGATATCGGGTCCCGAAAGGTTATGCACATGCACAAAAGTATGCACCTTAAGTCTTCTTTTCCACAACTTTACATCTCATGCCGTCAAGGTGGTCGCGGAATACAGCACATATGGTCGCAAATGGACAAGACCCTCTTTTTAAAATGGTCAGGAAACACAAAGAAGTGGGCAAAGGGGCGTTTCTGTACAAAGCAGCGGAGGAGGCTGCTGAAACACTCAGCCTTGACTTCAATATTAGGGGTGAGCAAAATGCATCAAATCTTATCCATCTTGAATACTCAGTCCTGAAGGCCCGGATTAAGGAAGCACAGGAGAAAAACTGCCACGAAAAGCTCCTCGACAAGAGGATGCACGGCATCTTCCACAGAAATGTGGAAGATCAATTGATGTCGTATGAGCTAACATTTGCTTTCCTTAGATCACCCGGATTGAAGTCGGGCACGGAGGGCTTCGTTTTGGCATGTCAAGACGATGTCATTTCCACTCTAGCATACCGTCGCCACATTTTGAGCCAAGACATTCCCGATGATAGCTTCAGAGCGTGTCATGCACACCCCGAGCATCTAGGACACATACTATCTAGTTGTCCAACTCATGCGGGAACGACCTACATCCAAAGGCACAATGCGGCACTAAGAGTGCTTTATTAGCATCTCTGTCACTCTTATGGCATTAGCCCAAATACCTCTCCGCTAAACGCTCCTAGAGAAATAGAGTCAATTGTCGAAAATGAGAAGTGCCGCATATACTGGAACTTCATATTCTCGATAATTGTTTCTGTTGCGCACTCGAGGCCTGATATAGTTCTCCTGGACTTCGAGAAACGAACCATGTTCGTTATCGAATTTTCGGCTCCAGCTGACAAAAACTTCACAGCCAAGGAGAAAGAAAAGAAAGAGAGGTATAAAGACCTTATAAGGGAGTGGCGACGGTTATACCCGGAATATTCTGTTAAGCTAATCGTCTTGATCATTGGCGCTCTTGGAGGTGCCAAGGTTTCACTGATTAATAGCTTGAAAAGCATCCCTGCGTGTCAAGAAAATGCTGAGACACTTGCGGGGAAAATGCAGAGGGCGGTCGTCCTTGGGTCGCTCCGTGTCCTCAGGGTTCACGAGACTTTTGCTGGATCATCGTATTGAGTTCGTCGCAAACTGTAACCACCTATCTCACGGTCGTGAGACGTGGTTACAGCTGAAATTTTACCGCGATTTCGCTGGGAGCGGGTGCAATTTTTCAGTTTAGCACCCGCTCCCGGCGAAATCCTGCGTTTGTCCTTATGACAAACTTTTAACTATGTATATATATAAATCATAAAATTGAAGCTTTGAAGGGAAAAATCATAACATTTTGTCATTGCCTCGAAGCAAATTTTATTTTTACACAAAAAGAATATTGCACTTAATCGCTATCGCTGTCGCTTTCGCTATCGCTTCAATCTGCATCTTCTCGTTTTCGACATTGTCTGCATTAGAATCATCTGACTGTTCGGGTTGGATCATTATACTTTCCACGAATGAAGGGACCTGCTCTCCCTTGAACCAGAAAAAGCCGTACTTGTCACTTTTTTCCACCCACCCATATTCAGTGGGGCAAAGATCGCTTGGGACTTTTTGATGTGCGTGACACCAAATATTGGCAATATATTTCGATCGTAGAACTTGTTCTGTGAGCTCTGATTTGCAAGGGGGGATGGCTGATGCGTCGAAATTCGTTGCGCTCTTTAGGCATTTCTCAGTGACATCATTAACTTGGAAATTTTTACAAAAAATTGACAATCGAGCCTCATCCACCGTCATCGCGGTCCCCAAGCTTTGCAAAGACTTTCTGAAATTCTTTGGAATTTTGCAACAGCATTAAAGGTCTTTTTTTTCCTTTTCGAAAGAAAGATGGATTGAACTCACATCCTGTGAACGCGTGGTATTCGGGCAGAGATATGCAAAGATTGGAAACGAGATGAGCATACAACTTGGTGAAATCAATGTATGGTTGCGCATTCGAGACACCGACATTCATCCAGATTTTCGAACCTTTTTGCACGTGCTCCATGTTTGCAACCACTATAATTAAAATGTCGGTATCCGAACATTTTATCACAATGTTCGAATCTTCGCTTGAATTGCAGACATGATAAACGATTTTTGTGTCGGCTTGTTCGTGATTTTCGCAAGATAATTCGTCAATAATACTCGAAACAACCTTCCCCCCAACGGCTTTAAATTTGTAGCACTGCTCTGCGTTAATGTAAAGGGTTTTTGATTTGAAAATACTTGCATAATCGTCTTTGGACCACTCTTCGATGAAAAATTGGACCACAGCTTTTTTTAAATTTACATTTTTCAAGTCTTTTGAGAGATCAGAGCAGCGCCTCAGCTCTGGATCAGATATTCGGAATAGCCGGTTTTCGGTATTATCTCGCAGCAAGTGCTCGTTGTCTTTGATGAAAGGAGAAAAGTAAAAGTCAAACATTACCGCGATTTCTTTTGAATTGTGATTCGAAAAAACATTGAGGCATTTAGTTGCGATTTTTTCATATTGAACAGGAACTTCTTTTATCGCGTGCAAAATGAAAAATCCATCAATGAAAACGAGATCGACATTGCTTGGATGACTACTTTTAATTTGAGATTCCAACGACTTCAAAAGCACTGATTTATCGGTTTTGTGTATGGAACCATCTACGTGACACATTGATAATGGTACCGGTGTCAAGGGTAACTCGAAAACCTCACTCATGTCCAATTTTTGGTCGATTGCCACCCCCAAAAGTCTACCGAATAAGTCTCGCTCTTTGTCTAAGTTATATTCTTTCATGAATGTTTGCCGCAACTTATTTCCCGTGGATTCGACATTCAAAAGACTATCGCAAATCTCTTCAGAAACAGATTCTCCACTGGAAATATTAAAAAGCGTTTCTTTCGGAACGTCTGGGTCAAAAGGATCCATGTTTTCTTGAATTGCAGCTAAAAGTTTGTCCGCCTGAGCATGACTTTTCTTGATTCTATTGTCATGTAAATCGGCCGAAATGTCTTGCTTTCGCCTCAGTGACAGATCCTGCATAACATTCGCTATCACTGTTGTTCTGAAACTGTGGCTCTTGCACCACCTTTGTCGAGCTGCATTGGAATTAGTCATGTGACTAACCCCGGTCATGGAATTTGCGGCGTCGAGATTGATTGTTTCTTCCAAAATTAAATCAATTGGTTGAGTGGAATGAGGTTTGGGTGTTCGTTTCACTCCAATGCCATTTTCTTGCATTATCTCTTCCAATCCTGGATGAGACTCGGAGACTTGAAGTAAATTGTCGTGATAACGAGTCAACCAACGAGCATAATTTTGCTGATTGAACGAAAAGAAGAGGTTCGTTATCAAAGGAAGAATGTACAGATACATCTCGTAATTGCGACGCCGAACGCTCGCCTGGAGCTGAAAGTGATACTCAATCAATTTGACGTACGTCATAAAATATTGAGCCGTGTATCCATGGGCCCCACTCATGGTATCATCGAGAAAATCATCGTACTTTCCCAACAACCAATTGATATGTGAATTTTTCATGACTTCGTTAACTGCCAATGTGGAAAAAGTTACGTAGTTGAGAGCAGTGTAGAGTCTGCAACACGAGGCTCAAAAGAGTATGTATTGTTTTGCAGCTATTGTAGCGTTTTCCCGAAATGAACCCTGAGAGAGAACCTCCCGCTATAATCTCGCTGTCAATCATGATGTTGGTGATTCCGCAGTTATCGGTAAATTTACCTATCGCTTTGAAATAAGTAAGGTCAATGTGGAACTCACCAAAATGAATGAACAAGCGATCGAAACGAGGCCTTTCTGACCATTGAATTTGCAGAGCAACTTTCGCAATAGCAAGATCATACGTCACTTGGATAAATTCTTGTCTGCACTCGTCTGCTACTTGCAATGCCTGTTTCATTGTCTCAATGACGACCGATCTGTTGTTTGTGTACGCATTAATTGCCGTCATATACGACACTTTTTGCATTGATGACGTGTCATCAAGAAGTAGGGTTTGAAAACCCGTCCACATTGGCATTTTCGGAATGCCGAGAACGTTGGACAACGCCCACAGTTGACGAAATTTTAAGATTTGCGTGGAATCAAAGTTTGAACCAGAATACCGGGACAGAGTATCTAACGATAGAAGCGTTTCATTGAATCTTGGCCTCTTCGAGTAGTCTTCCAATTCATGAGTAACGGGATCGCATGTTCTTCATCTCTTACGAAGTTTGGAACCCTCTACTTGATTGAAAGAATCGAGACTATCGACTGAATTATCATTACCCTCATCTTCGAGTGTCGTATCATCAATGTTTTGGCACATTCCAACAGTGTCATGCAAGGTTTCTTTCCCAGTCGAACTATCAACAAAACGATCGAAATTATCGAAAGCATAAGTGAGAAGATTTGATCATGTCTTTGGGACGAACTTGAATTTTTTCTATTGAGGAAATCGCAGTCTCAGTTTCAATCTCCTCAATTACGTTGTAGCTACATGTATGGCCGTAACGATTCATTATATCTATGATCTTTCTGCTACTAGTTATACTTTTTAATACAATTCCGAGTTGCAGATGCTTTGCAGGTTTTGTTCGGCCATCAGTTACTCCGAAAATTACATCTTGAGCAAACGAACTTCTCAATCTTTCGCATTTTTCACCCAAATGTCTTCGCGAATTTCCACCACTCAAAAGTGTTTCGAAGAAAACCTGCAAAGAATCTGGAATGGAGCATTCCCCGCGAGCAAGCTCTGTTGCATTGATAGTATCTGGGAGCTGTCGTTTCTCCATGGAAAAAATCTCATGTCTTAAAGTTATTGCAGCTCGCTGAAATAAATCATTTTTATTTAACGACTCTAAACTGAAGTTTTCGGGAATGACGTCGTTTCGAATATGAACAATTTTTTTATTTGACAAATGCCCGATTTCTATTTCTCCGGCCAAATGTTTTAATAATTTTGTTTCGAACTTATTACTCTCAATCTCCGAAAAACTCAATTTAGAGTTGGTCTCGTGAATTTGCGTTGCAATATTGTCATTTTACAATTTTCGCAGAGACTCCAGATAACAAAACTTCCTACTTTTTATTACATTCGCGATAACATAAGCGCAAATTTCTTCAAACGCGATTTTAGTAAATTTACGTATGACATGCCAATCATTTACAGTATGCGGGAATCGTATTGCATTTGTTCTTCGTTGTAAATAATTGTCAACTTACAACGATTGTGGTATTTAAAGCTGGGTAGAGCACATAACGCGTCGATCCTACGTCCCACTTCCTCGCCGCCTATGGATTCTGAAATTTTTTCGATTTCGTCCAAAAGGCCATGATCAGAACATGTCGAAAGTGGGAGTAATTTTTGCTTCACAGTGACCCTTGATTTATTGCAAATGAAGCAAACATCGTCCTTCGCGATGACATCAGTTTCACTGCTAACTCAAATTCCTGAAGTCGAAGGCACGTTACCAAAGCTCTGTTGCATTTCCGCGTCGTGGCTGTAAACAAAGATTCAACTCACTGTACTCGACTATGAAAATCTCAAAAGATATTCTATCATGAAAATCTCAAAAGATACTCTGTCTGAAAATTCCTAAACATATGTTCTTCGAGTGAAAAAAATATCCGAAAGGATGTTCATAGAGAAATTGAAAAAGAGAAATCCACGAAAAAATTACTAAAAAAAATTGCAAGAGGAAATGCCACACTCAAATTCCTAAGAAAAATCGCTCAAAAATGTAAAGTCAAAAAATGGGAAAACCTGTTGTTCAAAGGATAAAAAAGGAATCTCATTTTTTCATACTCCAACCAAGTACAGAAATTTGTTGCAATTCGTGAAAAATAAAAAAAAAGCCTTCTAAACACAAAAAATTCTTGTAGTTTTTTATATGAAATATTTTGTTCATATTCACATTTCCATAATCAAAATAATTTTCAATCAAACCAACGACATAATTGCATTGTAACGCGCAAAAATATGTTACTTTACGTATGTAATTTACTCTTTCGGTGGCGTCGTAGAAACTTCTCGTAGTTCTATCCCTCTCTTTTGAATTTCTACTTTCTCGCTTTTTTCCTCGTTGTCTTGAGGATTTTCAATGTCGGACGCTTTCTCGTGAGCTGCCCCTTACATTCTCGATCGCGCTCTCCTTTGACTTGCCAGAAACATTTTGCTCTACCGAAGATCCCCTAAAATAACATATAATATTACGAATTATACTTTCCAGATCCAAGATACACAATAATTTCACGCAAAAAAAATTATATCCTTATATTTCTTTTGCAAAGCTAAAAAATTGACGCGACACGCTCTGTGGTAGCCATCGATCTCGTTTACTGATGGTGGAAGAACCACGTCGCCAAATTTCAAATTGTGTTTTTGCGACATTCAAGAATGTAATCACACTTTGCTAAAGTCGCAACTGTGAACAATATCACATTTTCATCTCGTTCTCCACAAAGAATGCAGAATTTCTCCGCTTCGCTTATATTGAAACGAGCGAAAATACGCGTCTTAAACACTCAAATTAAATCAAACGACAGATTAACATATTCAGGATACAATATTGTAACCAAGGATACCGATAAACCAGCGGTAAGATGCAGCGCGAACAGAGCGATGCAGCACGGGCCGGACGATGTGGCGCGGACTTCGGGGGCTGGCAGTCAGTAGAAAACAACGGCTTTGACATGCCAGTCACTCGGGAATATTTTTCTTATGCCTTCAATTATATATATATATATATATATATATTTTTTCGTGCATTTTAAAATCCGCCGAATTTTCAACAAGATTTTTCGTGATTTTTGATTGGCAGTCACGACTTAACAACGGATTTCGAGTGCCAGTCACTCGAAATCGTGTTGAGCAATGTTTTTACTATATGTCAACAAATTTTCAAGCATAGCGCGATCGGTCGGTTCTTTATTTCAAAAAACGCTATAAGCAATTTTTTTATTAACAAATGCAACGGATTCGAGCTGACAGTCACTCGATTTCATATTGTACCCATCCGAGGCTATATTATATAATTTTTTTAGCCATTTAAAAATCAGCCGGAAAAAATTTCACTGGCTCTTGGACTATTATATTGATGAGTTGAATCTTAAGTGTGTGGAGGAACTTTTGTCGTTGCACTTTTCTGAAACCTCTTCTCTTCTTGAAGCAATGATTTCCTTAATTTCGGACAAAACCTTACACTTTAAAGTATTTTGACATAAAAGTTCACAAGCATTGTGACGCCACACTTTCATACCCAAAGTGCTTTTAAATGCAATATTTGCTCGTATTAAGGACATATCCACTGAGGAAAAGCCTTTACATATGTAGATATTCTGGAAATTATGACCACAATCGTAGCAAAACCGCCAGACCGTGGCAGGGGGCTGGTGGTTGGTGTGATGTTGAGGCGGTGGCCCTGGCAAGGTCCGTAGGTGGATGACTGGAGGTTATCCTCCAGTAGACGACGTAGCAGCGAGATGAAAATAGAGAGCGGTGGCCAGGATGAGCGGCGGATGACGACTGATGGCTGATGCGGAAAGCGAGCAGCAAGACTGACTACGGGACGCGTCGCCGCTCGGGACTTCGGGTCCCCTTGGGGGACTCAGGCCTATCTCGAGTACGGTCCGACAACCCTTTAGTGCAGGGGCGCACCGAGCCAGAACCAATGAGTAACAACTCTGTTACACCCACCACCCCCTGCGTGGTTTCGGTAGTATACCTGAAGTTTCTGGTAATTCCCTAAGTTATTATATATAAGTCTAGGTATTCTACTGTCATGTTGTCAATGTTAAGTTCAATTTCATATTCCTCAATTTTTATTTTTAATAAGTTCTGTACTTCTTTGTTTATTATTTCCCAGCCCCCTGTAGATAAGTTTGTTTGTTAGGATCTGTATGGTCTATTTTTTCTATTGCCTTTTTAGTCTTCCTCCACGGTTACTCTGTTTCTGTAAAATAAATAAGGTTAGAGAAATACAAATTTTTGTCTGAAATCGATACGTGTTAATTTTTGTCACAATTCATTAAGTTAACTTACTAATGATTAAGTTTCAATTCAAATTCTAATTGTAATTTAGAAGTGTCGAAGGTATTCGTTCGAGTTTTAAATTACATTTCGGATTCAACGTTGCCAGTCAAATTCAAGATTACAATTCAAATCTAAAGTTTACTATTCAAAAGTGTCGAAGCATTGATTCAAATTTAAGATTCGAAAATATGATTAAAATTCATGATGGGGAATTGTATTGTATTGAGTGTTACAATTCAAAAGTGTCGAAATATGGATTCCGATTTATGGTTCAAATGCGAAATTACAATTCAAATATGTCGAAGTTCAAATTTAAGATGTAATACTAAGATTTAAATTCGAGGTTACTATTAAAAATTTTCGGACTCCTTGTTTCTGTTTTCTTTGTATCATCTCCATTCTTCTTTGATCTTATCCTGTTCCGCTCTCATATCTTCGAAATTGTTGTAGGTTTTCCCTCTGCTGCAAAACTCGTTGCCAGGGTATTTCTCTTTCCTTGTCAATTTTGGCTTGTAATTCCACGTTCCTTAACCTTTCCTCCCTTTTCTCGCTTACCTTTTTCTCTCTTTGATCCTCCTTGAAGTTTCTGTAGGTGTTCCACGTTTTCTTGTTAGAGTATTTAAGGTTCAGTTTTTATGAACGCTTTGCGAATGTGTTTGATTAGATCACAGATTAATTAGAATAAGAGGGTTCTATAATTTTCTGCTCTAATAATATAATTTATCTATTGTTTGGCAAATTATTTCTTTTATTTTTGGGCTCACGTGTTAATGTCGCTGTGTAATTGGGTCGTGACCCTGTACACGAATTTTGTGTTTTGTTTCATGGGTCGCCCTGTTCTCTTTTCCCTGATAGACTTTTATTTTATCCTACAAAATATTTCTAATTGTGATTGCTGGATTTCGTTAAGCTCAACAATTCCTTCGGAAGTCTCTGTAGGACAATAATTTTGTTTGTCCATTTTCCCTAATCTATCCGAAATATTATTTAGTTTAATCGCTTTGTTTTCAAAATTAACCCATTGATTTGTATTATTGATTTCCGATCTCATTTGCTTTTTGAGGTTACCTTTTTGATTTTTCTCCAATTAGTAGTTTTTTTTGTGTCGTCGCTAGTGTCTTGGGTGGGGATGCTCTCTAGTGGTTGGAATTTGATGTTCGTTGGGATGCTCATTAGACTTGGGACATCCTTTGTAGGATTTGTTACTGGAGTTTGGGAGTTTTTTGGGATTGGTTAGGATTGATAGCTACTAGGGGGATTTCGCTATCTTTTAACTTTGGACTACTTTTGTTAAGCTGTCTTGTACTTTTGAGGTTAATACTACCTCCGAATTTCTGTTTCCTATCTATATTTCTAGTTTCTTCTTTTTTATTTAGTGGTTTATCCCTAATAGTTACATTTTTAATTTCCTTTTTATTTTTGCCTTTAATGTTAGGTTTAGTTTCTTCTTTGTCTTCCGTAATAGGGAGGGGTAGTGAGTTTGAATAAGCTTTCATAGGATAGCGGGTCGAAGGACTACCTGGTAACCACCAAGTTTCTGAGTCATAACTTAGGGTCATCCGTAGGACTTTTAGCATGTCCGTGCCTAAAATGCCTACAGATTTTAATTTTGATACTAACCTGAAAATTAAGTGTTTCGCTTTATCCCCGATTATAATTGGAATTACTACTTTTCCGATTATATCGACCGTTTCTCCGTTCGCTACCATTAATTTTCGCGAAACGGTTCTCATATTTTTCAAAAAATTCCTGAAATACAAAAAAAAATTAGATAGCAAAGTTGTTCCTGTTTTTTGGCTCTTGAAATACGTATGCAATATTGCTTTTTCACGATTTGGCAGTGTTGATATCATTGAATATAAACACTCTAATCTTCTATCGGTTTATTTTTTCAAATTTTTAAAAAATTAATGTTTTTTCTAATAACGAAAAAAATGTTGCAAAATATGGTGAATTATTATAGGAACTTTTTTTTATATGTATTAAAGATCAGTCAAAGTGTCCGATCATTGTACTGATTACTCTTTATGCACATACAAAATCGGGTATAACATTTGCTGCGTCTCACTTCTTCAAGTATCTCACCTCATTCGTCTTCGTCAATTTCTGCTTGTTGAACTACTTCGATTTAGACAGTTTGGAATGGAAAATGTTACATCTACAATTCAATAACTGCCTAAAAACTAGCACATCTTCTTCTGTACATTGCGAAAAATATATTATGTGAATGATAAATAATTAAGATATATTACTAGTCATACTGACACGATATGTAACTGAATACTGTGACCCTTGCTGGGTATCTACTACGATCCTACGCCACTCGTTTCTGACCTGGACGATCAAGCTCTTCCAAAAAAAGGAAAGTTGATAACTATTAAACGAATCAAAATCAAGAAAATTGAATTCCATGAGTGAATTTTAAATAATCTCTAAAACTGTATAAGCTTCGTCCCAGCTTCCCACTGCATGCAAGACTGTAGATAGGTAATTGGAATTTTGAGTCTTCTGTAGGTTAATATTTTTGTGTAAAGCAATTTTTTATTCACACCATTGTTTTAGTGGTACCTTAGAGAATCAGCATGCTAAATTTAAAACATTTATAACTTTTTGTTGCAAAGTTATTCGTATTTGAAACCCCGTAATTAATTATTCATGCCTCGTTGCTTAAATTTAAACAATTTTACCATAATTTCACAGGAACTTGGTGTTTCAGAGCGGCAAATATATATTTGTGCCAAAATGTTGTCTCTAACATGTATTTTATTCAAGAAAAATAACTATTTATTATAATAGATTTAATGCTTTCACGATTTATGTATGTATGTATACCATTAAGCCATTTCCCTTTCAGGGTAAGCGTGACACTACCCGATTCTACGATGATTCAATATAATGAATTTAAAATTTAAAGCTTTATCGGGTTTCAATCGTGTGCGAAACTATGAATCTTGCCGACGTTTCGTGAACATTGCAGTTCACTTCATTTATTATCACACCGCAGAATTTCCTCCAATAAAAGTCAATTTTGCTAAAAAAAATTATTAACTTTAGACTCGACTCAGGACTTGAGTATCGAACACTTTTTGTCTTTATAGAGTACTATGCATAACCCGAGATATGCCCTGTTGGAAAATCCTGTACCGGAACCCGTAACTATTCCTGTACGTGTTCCTTTGCTAGAACTAGGACCCGATCTAGTACAAGAAACGTCACAGGGCAGCATAAGAAATTGAGACACGAACCTGTACACAAACATGTACCGGAACATGCAGGAAACGAGGGAACCCTTACGGGAACGTGTACACGTCGTAAGTGGCGACGAATGAATATGTAGGGGATCCTGTAAAGAATATAGCACGGTTTCCGCCGTTTCGGCAAAATTTTAATATAATAAATTCAATGATGTAAAGGAACATAGATACATATCTTTAATATATTGCCTGTCTTTATATCCTTGCAGATTCAACTCACTAGCGAGAGAGATAGGTCTGAGCGCATCCTGATGGATGATCTTCAATAGGGTTCCTGTACAGGATTCGATACGAAATCCTCTACAGAATCCTTCACAGGAACCCTAGGGAAACTAATCCGCCAGGGTGCTCTAGGGCTTAGCTCTCTCGCTAGTGAGTTGGATCTTCAAGGTTATAAAAAAGGCAAGGTATTACAGATAATTATCCATGCTCCTTCACATCATCAAATTAATGATAATAAAATTTTTCCGACACGGAGGGAACCGTGTTAAATTCTTTACAGGATCCCCTACATTCGTGGCCACTTAGGACGTGTACACGTTCCCGTAAGGGTTCCCTCGTTTCCTGCATGTTCCTGTACATGTCTGTGTACAGGTTCGTGTCTTAATTTCGTGTGCTGAACCCGTAACGTTTCTTGTACGAGATTTGGTCATAGTTCTGGCAAAGGAACACGTACAGGAACAGTCACGGGATCCCGTACAGGGTTTTTCAATTGGGTGTAGACTTGAAGAAATGTGGGGGGAGGGGTATGGGGCGAAGCCCCAGCGGGGTCGAGGGACGGAGCCCTATGGGGGGTTGCAGGCCCCCGCAAGAAAAAAAATATCTCCCAAAATGTTTATCTTTCCTGAAAATAAAAGAAAACATAACTCTTCACAACCATTCCTTTATTTATAAAAACTTTCAAACAGATTATGAATAATTTTTTTGCCGTTTGCAACTTATTCAAAATTGTAATAAACTCTTAAATCTCTTCATGCATCAATTTACTTGAACGAAAATGAACGAAAACAAACTATCATGAACGAAATAAACCCAACCTCATCCAAAACGATGTTCACATAGTAACCGTTTACGACGCTAGATGACAACCGGTGGCCAAAATGTTCTAGTAAACGTGGAGCCCATTTTGCTAAGCGGTGACAGCGTTTTGCTGATCGATGTTGGGGATTTTTCTCACTCCTTTCGAGCACAGTGCGGAATCGACCATTTTCGATGTCTGTGAACGGTGGTCAAACCAGTGATGCCAATGTTGGCGCCTTTTCTTACTGCGCTTGCGTTCGGGCCACGCACTGGTTGGCCGCAGTTGGCGCGCAATTCAAAATTGGAATTAAAAACAATTCTTGTAATTTAAATAAATAATAATTGGAAAATGCACAAGAATGTATATAAATTGTACAATTTCTGATTTTAGACATCTGAAATTAAATGTTTCGGAAAATATAAGTTATTCTTTGGAAGTCAAAGAAAATAAACTGTTATTTAAAAATATATGTGTTATAAATTTGTTTCTTGTCTCAAATCAGAAGTTTTACAATTTATACACATTCTTGTGCATTTTTCAAAAATTATTTATTCAAATTAGAAGAATTGTTTTTAATTCCAATTTTGAATTGCGCGCCAACTGCGGCCAACCAGTGCGCGGCCCGAACGCAAGCGCAGTAGCAAAAGGCGCCAACATTGGCATCACTGGGTCAAACGAGGATTTTGCATGTATGTGTAAAGAAAAAAATATTCCTCTTTTAGATGATATTTTTGAAGATATTACGGACAGAATTTTTCTCCAATTTTTTCGCATATTAGTTGCGTTTGTGCAATAAATATTCGTCGGAGGGCAAACATGTTTAGACAGTTTTTATTCGTTCTGTATTGATCTACTGAAGTGCAAAAAAGAACATTGAAATACGTTCGATGGAAAAGCTTTAATCGGGAGTAATTAAAAAATTAATTAATTGCGAATATCTCGAAAATGCACGATACGTTTAATGGAAAAGCGTTAATCGGGAGTAATTAGAAAATTGGTTAATTGCGAATCTTTCGAAAATGCACGATCTGCCGATGACGTACCACACAGATTCGGAGTTAGAAGATCATTCTTCATAAGAATCATTAAAGATATTGCAGCGACACCGACGATCCGACAGGCTTGGGTATGGCATGGCATCTGGATTATGCTGCACGTGCGAGCTCGCTACCGCGTTTGAACGTTTCGTCTTTTTCGACGAATGAAATATTTAATGACAGTCTTTGGTTTAATCTTTTTGCGTAATTTAAATTATTCTCCTCGAAATACCGTAAGTGAGCACATGGTGAGATTTTGCGGGAAATATTCAGATAGCATATACAACAATATACGAGTCAAAGGCACATATAGATCATTGCATATAAGAAATCATCGATCATTCATTGAACGTATAAATCATATTGTTAGAAACAACTTAGAAGGGATGACAATGACGTTAAACGACCCAATTTATAGAAATAACTGATTTATTTTATAACGAGTTACAAAGGATTTTTGCGGTGTGGCTAGCTTGAACGCACTGACTCGTTAGTCCGTGATTCCCAACTGTCTAGTGATAAATATACAAAAGTCCCTAGTATTAAATAGCGGATGTTAAAAGTTTACGTCGATTTATTTCCAGAATAAAAGTCATTAAATAAACGCATCACAGTGAGAATGAAAATCTATTTCCGCATACAAAATAGTTGAAACTGTATTTTAAACGAAAATAAATCGGGACGCAATCAATTAAACTTTTACCACCATTACTTGCTCCAAATTCGAAGTTGAGGTGTCTTCGCGATTTCCTAAGTTCGTTGGTGTCTTATTCCTTATATCATCTGATTGAAGATCCGATCCTCTGACATGCTCTCTTAGTGGTTGAAATCTAGGTGCTTGTGGAAATCTTAGTAGTTGTTGAAATCTTGTTTCATGTAATCGAATTCCTCCGTCTCCCGGTTCTGATTGAGAAACTGGGAATCTTCAATTTTCTGCCTGCCTATAATTCCCTTTCCGTGCTCTGCCAGTTGACAAACTCAAAAGTTCTGCTTGCTCCCTCATGAAGAGATCTGTTTGAGGTGGATGCGCATTTTGAGGAGTTTGATTACTCTGATTACCGACACCAGAGACAGAATTTTGCAAACTAGATCCATTAACTGAAGCGCTGCCATACGTAGAAAAATTGGATGTAGTAGACGCAGTACTTCCTACCGACGTGACGTTGGGCCACTGAGTTGGCTTGTTAAATCCATTTGAAATGGATTTTGAATTGGGTTTTCGTTCAGCGGCAACTCTCTAACAAAGCGTTCAAATTCGTCGACAGGTGTGTCCAAAATGTTTCGCTGAGACATTTGATCGATTTCCCTATTTACGATGTTTATTTCCGCACTTACACGCAATTAGATTAGATCGTCGTTCCGAAACGTTTCGATCTCTGACAAATTATTACGCACTTTTTCAAGGACACGCAAGAGCATTTAGCGCTCTTTGTTCTCGCACAAAAATCATGAGACGTCCATGCGCCTTCAGCGCCCTTTGTTCTCGCACAAGAATAATTTTGCGAACTTCGCTCAAATAAGACGCACATGCGTATTCAGCTCTCTTAGTTTTAACACAAGTTAAATTTTTCGCAAATTATTTAAATTCGCACATTTGTAGACACACTGGTGATCCTTTTCTCGTTTGAATGGCTCAAGAAGGCGAGAGAAAAGAGGGGAGAAAGAACCCGTATTTCACACGTTTTCGCACTTAATTCTTCAATTATCGCACTTTTACTTTCCAGGTTTTTCGCACAACTCACTTTCGATCTGAGCAGACTCACACGCGTAAATCCCATACAGAACGGCACAGTTTCCCGAGGAAAATCGATTTAATCAAAACGACTCAGTCTATCGCATGTTGGCATCCTCTCTGCCAAACTGCGTCATCTTAATTTTGAACTTTTTTGTCCGAATTTCGGGAGCGATCCGTTTATATCCCTCTTCTGAGGTGTTAGAAACAACTTAGAAGGGATGGCAATGACGTTAAAAGATCCAATTTAGAGAAATAACTGATTTATTGCATAACGATTTACAAAGGATGTTTACGTTTCGGTTCGCTTGAACGCACTGACTCGTTAGTCCGCGACTCCCAACTGTCTAGTGATAAATATAGAAAAGTCCCTAGTATTAAATAGTGAATATCCCTAACAATATCAATATACATATATCATAGAAATGTCACAGTGCCATCATATCATGGAAACATCACAATAGTATTACATCATACATATCATAGTAATACGTTTTAATTCATTAAAGGCAATGAAACGGATCAAGTAGCATGCAAATAGATCAAGAAAATTTCGGTAGTTAGTTTTGGAGTAAAGTCAAATGTGAAATTTGAAAGTTGACACTGTTTTCTTTTCTCTGAGCGGGTTAAAAATCTGGAAAGGACAAGGTGTGTGGGCCATTTTGAGTTGAGCGACAAAAGGGCGAACGCATTGCAAAGTAGAAAAACCGCCAGGCAGTGGCAGGGAGCTGGTGGTTGGTGTGGTGTTGAGGCGGTGGCCGGGGAAATGACCGTGGGTGGATGGCTGGAGGTTCTCCTCCACGAGACGACGTAGCGGTGAGATTGAAATATAGAGCGGTGGCCAGGATGAGCGGCGAAGGACGACCAACGGCTTATGTGGGAAGAGAGCAGCGATTCCAAGAAAACACTTAGTTACCCGAAAACACCGAACAGCTTACCGCTGGACTAACTGGGACGAACGAGCCAAGACTGACTACGGTACGCATCGCTGCTCGGGGCTTTGGGTCCCCTTGGGGAACTCCGGCCCATATCGAGTACGGCCCGACAACCGTTTAGTGCAGGGTCGCACTGAGCCCGAACCAATGCTGCTGTCCCAATGTGAAACCTAGTAAGGTACATTGAATTGACTTTACAGGACGACCACTTTTTGTGAAACACTTGTTAGGCAGTTATAAAATGTGAAAAAAGTTTAGAAACATGTTTAATATGTTAACTTTAGTAATTTTAAGTCGTTATATATCATTATTTATGATGCAATGTACAGAGAAACATAAAAAATTATGGATTTTCTAGCAAGTCTTCTTTCAAATGGTGAGATATAGTAAGTCATGAGCTAGATGACTTACTATGTTTCTGCCGCGATAGTAAGGTTGTGTTAAAGGGAAAATAATCATCAGTTAAAATTATTATGAAAATGATATCTATGACTATATGAGGCGTTCATATTAAAATTATAGATTTCACTTTGCTTGAATTATCATACACTTTCGAATGAAAAAAATATTATTTTGAGTTCTTGATATCATAAATTTAAATTGTTTTGAAGTCTGCTCATTTTCGGAACTCCGCATGTCTGAAAATCATTATACTTATTCGTTGGAGTTGATATAGTTCGTGTAACTGATGAAAGTCCGTTTATATTCGAGTAAACTTTAAAATTCAATAATTCGTATCTTATATATGTATTATGTGACCACAGAGAATTTAATCGATTTTAAAAGAGACTGTGCGCTAATTACTTGAATTTCTATCTACTTGCTATCTACCTGCTATTCCAATCTTCGAATTGAAACTTATATATTCTCTTCACTCAGAAAAAATGTTTGAGTCAATTAAATATTTGTTTGACCCTATATCGAATTTGTTAAATTGAAGCAATAGTGTGTTTGAATCAATTAAATAATTGTTTGAACCTATATGAAAGAAAAGATTTGTTTTTTATCTAAACGAAACTTTTTTGTGGGTGAGTTGTGATATTTAATTTAAAATACTTTTTCGAAAATGCAAATAATCGATATTTCTGAGACTTAATTTGTGTGGCATTCTTTTTTTGCAACGACCGAGAAATCGATCAAATTATAACGTTTTAAAAACTTTTTTAACCATTTTTTTCTTCATTCATTGAGCTTAACTTGCTTTAAATGTACAAGAAAAAATAGTGAACCTTGAAATATGAATGTATACTGAGACAGGATAAAATTTTGGGTTAAAGGTTGACTTTAAAAATAAGAATTTGTACTCTCCTTCTCCAAAATTTGTCCCTTCACTTGGCGCAGCTTGGGTCGGGACCGCCAAGGCTCATGGTATAAATTTATGAAGATAAAATGTTGAGCGCCAGCTAGTTACTCCAACTAGCAAGGAAACGATTAAAACGAATAGAGCGTAAGACGAAATCAATAGGGAGGGTTAATTGGGAAGACTCAATAAGAAAGAGAAAGCGATAGAGTTCCAGAGATATACATTTTAGTGAATTGGTACTTACATACTGTCGAATTTAACCTAGTTTCGAATTCCTTTCAATTATTGTAGTGTATAATTTTATCCTTATTTTGTATTCCGGTCAATTATAATAATGCCGCAGTTTCGTCGAATTTCAATTATAATGGTATAATGTCCGTAGACTGACTTTTCGCCAGGGTACAATTCTCCAATTTCTAGCGTTCGCTCGGACGTCTGACGAGAAAGTGACGCTTCCGGCTTGTCTCGCGCTCGAGATCCCGCCGAAGCCATCGCGCGCAACCCACACGTAGGTCCCAAAACCCCGTGCCCGATGCTCAAGCCGCTGGACAGTCAGAAACCTGACATACCAACGAAATTCAAATTAAAAAAATGTGTCATACGTCAAAATGAGCATTCTCATCTTGACGTCTACGGGTATATTGTATTTGGTACGTTAAATCCTTTATTTAATTAATCTCCTGTCACAATACAAATGAGCTTATGACTTATGCAATGATTTTCTATAATGAATTTTTGCACGCAAGCAAAATAGGTTAGAAAAAATTATTATCTGCAGAGTTTTATAAGTTTTTTTGAAGTTTAATTTTTTTAAATTTGTTGGGGGTGGTTCGAGTGTTCTTAATTATTTCCATATTTTAGCATACTATTCTAGACGTGATAATTATGTTTTGATATACCTCTGTAATTAACTTTAATTTTTCGAAGTTATCTGCGGGGTTAAAACTAAAGTAAAATTGGATAAAATTTTAACTATTCACAGTTTTGATCAACCATACATCTTGAATTTTATTTAAGTTCACTTTGATCCCAAGAAAGTCCTCAAGTGTCAAACGATTTTATTTTCTTGTTTTTAAAGGCGAAAAAAAATAAAAGTTAACTACAGAGGTATTTTAAAACATAATTATTTCGTGCAGAATAGTATCCTAAAATCTGTAAAAATGTAAAAAAAAATGAAATTGAAAAAAAACTTTAAAACTCTGCAGATGATTTTTTTTAAACCTATTTTGCTCGCGCGTGTTATCTACCCAGTGGGCACAAAATTTGGCGACGTCTGTACGACATCGTTGCAACATCTTTAAGACAACTTCACGACATCCTATGTCCATTTCGTTAAGATGTCTTTACGATATCGTAAAGACGTCGTACGATCTGAGGATGTCTTTTCGACTTCGTAAAAAAATCTTAACGACATGGACATAGGATGTCTCAAAGTCGTCGTAAAGATCTCGTAACGATGCCGTAAAGACGTCGTCAAATTTTGTGCCCACTGGGTAGATTTAAATCGATTGCACTCAAATAAATGTCATCTTGTCTAAAAAGGATGCTTCGTGACAAAAAATGAAAATTCCTCTTAAATTTAAGGTTAAAAGAATTTTTATTTGTTCCTAAGAGAATCATTCAGAATATTATGCTTTTGCGACAAACTTTATTTAATCTTACAGGTAAATAATTCTGTTTATTCACGTGGTCCAAAACAAGTTGTGTCTTGAAAATTCCCCAAAAATGCAAAACAGCAGTTTACTATCAAATTCATGCTAAAGGCGGCATGTTATAAAGTTGATAAATTTCAAGAGTAGTACTTCTTGTTTAATAAATTTTGTAATTACTTGAACAATTTTCATTTTTCTAACAATTTTTTATCTATGAAATCTTAAAAAGTTATGATTTTCTGGAATTAATGACACAATTAACGACTAATGAGAGTAATTTAATTTTTAAGGATATTTGGTAATTATTAAAACAATTTTTTCACTTGTTAAACGCGAAAAGTTATTTTCTGGAATTCATGACATAATTAGCAGATGTTGAGAGTTATATTTTTTCTTAAGGAGCAATTTTTTGAAACAATTTTCATTTGTTCAAACAATTTTCATTTGTTTAAACAATTTTAATTTGTTTAAACCATTTTCCCCCTGTAAATCGTAAGAAAATTATTCTTTTTGCAATTAATGACACAATTAACGAATGTTAAGAGTAACATTTTTTTGATTAAGATATTTAGCAATTATTTAAATAATTAGTAATCATTCACTTGCACCTTTTCATAGGGAAAGGTCAAGAAAAGTTTAGTTTTTTCCATTCTCTTACACTATGTCGCTTATTATTAAGTATTTCCTTACCTTAGAACGAATACCATATATTTTTTAAATAATAACAATTTGTTTAAATAATTAAATTCAATTGCTCTAAGTAAAATATAGTCTCTATTTTTCTTAAAATCACCCCCGTAGATTAATTGAATCTGTGAATTGAAAATAATTTGCATGTAGATCTTTCCTGAAATATATAAATGAAACAGAACAGAGAAGTAATTTTAGGGTAAAACAGGTCTGTCCTTTTCTTAGAGCAATTGAATTTAATTCTTTAAAAAATGTAGGGTATATGTTCTGAGATAAGGAAATACTGAATTATAAGCGACATAATGTAAGAGATTCGAAAAAAATAGACTTTTCTCCACCTTCCCTATATGAAAAGGAGCAAGTGATTATTAATTGTTTAAATAATTGCGAATCATCTTAAAGAAAAAAATATCACTCTTAACATTCGTTCATTGTGTCATTCATTGTAGGAAAGAATAACTTTTCACGATTTACAGGGAAGAAAATTGTTTAAATAATTAAAAATTATTAAAAAAATTTCTGAAAATCCTTGAAAAAAATTTGATTCTAAACATCCGTTAATTGTGTCTTTAATACCAGAAAATAATAACTTTTTACGTTTTACAGAGGAAAAAATTTGTTGAAACAAGTGAAATTCTTTAAAATAATTACCAAATATCCTCACAAAATATAAGACTTCCAACATTCCTTAATTGTGACATCAATTCCAAACAATAATAACTTTTTACGATTTTAAGGAGAAAAAATGGTTTAAACACATGAAAGTTGTTGAAATAATAATCAAATATGATAAACAAAAAGTACCACTCCTGACAATTATTAACTTTATATCATTTATCCCGAAACATAATAACTGTTCACGATTTACAGGGGAAAAAATTATTCAAACAAATAATGATTGTTTAAAAAATTCGAAATTATTTAAAAAAATACTTGGAAACTCGTTACTTATCGATTAAAAATAATTCATGTTCACAAAAACGCCCGGGGCACAGGTTAACGTTGAGATAAAAAGAAAAAAATTACGGATTTTCTTTTTCCGGAAAACGAGCAAATTGAGGGGGGGGGGGGGTCGATCACAAAAAATCAAATGTTGAATTTTTTGACTACCCTAGTCTCCACGTGTTTCATTCGAGATTGCGAGCCGCATCACGAAATCAAACAAAGCTGCTTCGCTTGTCTTCGTTTTTCATAAACACGCGATTACAGGACACTAAAAACGTAACATAGCAAGTCCATGTTCAAACCTACCCAGATAGCAAACGTGCGGGGCACGTTACTCGCACGGCATGCGGGGCACGCGGTGCGTGCTGGGTGCGAGGCATATGGGTCGCACTTTGTGAGGGGCACGTACGTGCGAGGCATATGCGACGCACTTTGTGATAGGCACGATGTGCGGCGCATGTGTGTCACACTTTGTGAGGGTCATTATATACATGATATATAAGTAATAAGCACATTTCTTGATAATAGTAGTATAGTAAACTATTATTATTGTAATACAATTTTCAAAAATATTGATAATTATTATAATTAAAGATTGAATTAATTGATATTATAAAACTTGTTTATTTACAAAAATTAAAACATTCCCGATTTTATAATAAGAAGAAATGAGGAAATTAGTAAGAATTATTGAATGCATGGTTGTATAGTTTCAACGTACAATATGCATATTATTTATTTCAAAACTATAATTTACAACTTTAATCGACTATACAAATCATTTCAATTAGCCTTTTGTCCATTCAAATTTAAAATTAAGTAAATAAAAAAATGAAATTTTTGGTGTAATTTCTACTTTACATATTTATTTATGTTTATAACTTTAATTTGTGCTTTTTATTTCAAGTTTAACATTAAATTGAGTTTAAAATGTAATTTAAAATCAATGTTTAACAAATTTCTTCAGAAATTTAAAAAAAGCATCTTTAATTTGCAATCGTATTGTATTTATTTTTTATTATTTTGAAGTAGAAATAAGAGGAGCTATATTTAAAAACTGCGCGCATTAGCTGAATAATATACGGCACAGACCCCGTCGCGTCGGTCGAACGGTAATCGCCCGACGCGCCGTAACAGCTGTTGTCGACTTCCGTTGTCGGTTTCGCACGGTTTCGCTTTGCGAGGTTTTAGCGAGACAACGTGTCGGTTCTCGATCGCAAATTTTATCATTGCGATAGGATTTTTATGTATAGTGACTCTGCGGCCCCCCGTTCCTCTCGATTTGTGTCGAATCGTGCGCGTGTTTATTTATATTTTGTTTAATTCTCCTTTTCGGCGTTACCGGTTTTTTTACATGTGTAAGCCAATTTCGATAATATAATAATCAGTGGCGTACGTGTCAGGATTTGCACATTTTGACAAGTACGGTTGATTTCTGTTCAATCTTGTTTTTATTTTTTTTATTATTCAAACAACAAATATTAGCATGTTTGTGTCCAAAATAATAAATAGCCTTCGCTGAAACTTTATTAAGGGACGTGAAAACGGTTGTAAATAGTTTATTTTTGGTTTAAATAATTAAAAAAAGGTAATTTTTGTTTTAGGTCGTCATTTTTTTATTATTCAAACGAAAAATATACTTTTTACCTACGTCTTTATGTTTTCTGTCAGTTTTATGTGCCTGCCCGGTAAGAAGAGAAGAATTCAAAAAAATTCAGAATCTGAATTCCCATTAATACGTGAATTTTCCTTCATCGAAAGTTCCACCAACGAGTAGAAAAAAAAGCAAAACCTACTCCTTTTAATCGACTTGGAAAAATTTAATGGAAGTGTATTGGCAGCAATTAAAAAATGGAGGAATGCAAAAGAAAGAATAGAAAGAAAGAGAATAATGTCACTTTGAAGACGCAAAAGCTAGTCTTTTTAATCCACTCAGAAAAATTTAAGGGAAGCGTATTGGAAGGAATTAAAAAGTCGAAAAAATGTCAAAGAAAGAATAGAAAGGAATAGAATAATGTCACTTTTAAGGCGCAACTGTGAATTGAAATAAATGCTTTTTTTTAAATAAATAAGTATTGTATTTGGGTAAATTATATGCACATTTTGTTTATTAATCTATCGAACAGAAACATATTTTAAATGATTTCATATTAAATCTGTCTTGGAACACGCACTACTGCTGTGCAAATTTGCATGGATTGCACAGCCACACAAAAAAAGTATACGGAGTCAAAAAACGATCTATATAATATTGTAGTAATATTGGTCCTGCATAGTCGAAATCCAAATTTTTTTAATTTTCTGCTTACCATTTTTTTTTTACTTTGAATTTTTGGTTTAGGTTAAATTTTTGCAACTTGACTGCTAAACATTTGAAATCGTTTTTAGGTTTTAGGAGAGGAGAGGAGAGAAGAGAGGATATGTTTAGTGGCCAACTTGCAAAAATTAAACTAAACCATAAATTCAAAGTCAAATACAGAAAAAAGTGGTAAGCAGAAAACTGTATAGGTAAAGGATGAAAAGTTAAGACAATATAAAATATTATTATTAAAATCACTCCACCGTCATGGTAGACAAACAAATTTCCAAACTTATATTCCACAAAAACGAATAGAAACTATGCAAGTGCAGATATTTTGTGGACAGATTAGAAGGAATTAAAATAATCGAAAATGAAGCATGTCAGAATGGAATTAAAAATAACCATGACAAAAAAAAGTGAAATTTCCAAACTTATGTTGCACACGGAGGAATAGAAACCATATAAGCGCACACATTTTGTGGACGGATTAGAAAGAATTAAATTAATCGAAAATACAGCATGTAAGTATGGAATCAAAAATAACCATGAGAGGTGTGTCTACTGCTCGCATTAAGAGGAATTACAAAAATGGAAAATATGTTCGCCTGCATGGAATACAACACAAGTGGCAATCGTTAAGGAAATATAAAAGAATTTGTTTCGGAGATAAACCTATTCTTTCGTTGTGCACTTCTCCCGATGGAAAATTAGCACATTCAAAAAAATTAAATAATGCTCACTCTTTCGATTATATCTGAAAATATTAATTTTTCTCTATTCTTCTCTTCTTACCGGGTGTATCTTGTAGTTGCAGCGAAAAATATTTATTATTGTTGATACAAACATGCGGAAACTGAATTGCTAATCCGCAACTAAAATGTATAAATATTCCTTCCACCCATAATAAAAAATACGTTCATGATAAATTACCTGATTTTTATTTAAAAATATCAATGTAAATATTTTCTGTACCCTCTAAAAATCCTAAAAGTGTGCACGCACCATACCCGCACCGGCACGCATGACGTGCGACCCTCACGACGTGCGACACACCTGCCACGCATATGAGGACGCAGCTGTGTCATCCCCTGCGCGCGTCGTGTGATAAAATCTGCACGTGCGTCGCACCATGCGCGCACTTGCTATCTGGGTAGTAACTCTTTAAAAATATTTTACTTACAGAGAAAAAGCTAGTAAGGTTGACTCACAAAGTTGTAGTAGCTCACATGAGCTGTAGTAGCGTAACGTCTCCCGGGAGCATCATCTTCTAATGTGGCGAATCGATACGTACTTACGGGTAGCACTTGATTTACGACAAGTAAACCACGAAATCTGTACTTGTGGAATTTTCGGTCGAAAATATTTCATACAGGAATTGGAAAGCACTTTTGCTCGTAGGAGCATTTGGCGATATATTCAAATCTCGTTGTATAAAACTGGAGAGCTTGAATGGCGGGAACAAGGTGCTATTTACTCGTTTCGTTAATCCGTTATCCTGTGCGTGGATGCCTGGAAGAGTTTAGTGCATGACGAATTCCCTTCTGGTCGCAAAATTATTTGAACAAATTCAAAGTAAAACACGTTTCGGACGGTCTTTAAAATAGTAATTCTTGTCAGTGTATCGGTCAGAACCAGATCAAATTTGTACCCTTACTTAAAGTGACAGACGGCCTTACATGATCAATATGAACTTTCTCGTAAGGTCTGCTTCCAGTGGGAATGGGATAAAGCTCTCCAGTTTGACGACCTGTTTTTACTTTCGACATGATACACTGTATGTTACCGTAAATATGTTGTCTCACATACCTGGGCATCGCAGGAAAGTAGTAGAACTGACTTATTTTTTCTACAGTACGCTCCAGACTCGGAACTACATATTGAAACTATCTTTTATTCGATTGTAAAGAATATCCTCATGCAGTTCGTTGTCTTTTTCACTGAAAAAATTTTGTTGTGTTTTAAAACTATGTCGATATATTGGTACACAACAATCTCGCCAACTTCGTTTACAATCTTGAAAATACCATCTTTGCTGGTTAATGAAAGGACTATTGAAGTGCATAATATTTTGAATTCAGCCAAAAATGATAGAAAGTCTATAATAATCGAACCTCTTTAACATCTTATTTTCGTCTCGTTGAAATAATATAGCCGTGAGGCCATTTGTACACGGATCAGTGTGTAATACGGTCACTTTTTTCGGTTGAAAGGCAGCTAGTATTGGCCCAGATGCCATTTTCTTCTTCATCTCATTAAGTGTGACCTTTTCTCTCTCCCCCCCCCCCCCCCCCCAAATGAATGGCTAATTCGCACGCAGAAGATTAGTTAAGGGTTCCGCAATTAAAGCGAAGTGATAAATGAACCTACTGAGAAACCCTGCACTCCATGTACCATGTACATCATTTGAAGAAATGTGCATTTCAATGCTTTTAAATGCGTACCAATTGCATTTTTGTCCGAAATGCCATTGAATGCGCTTTATTGTATAAAACTTGTCTCATTTCAATCATTTTGAATGCGCACAAATTTGAATGCATTAAACTGACGTCATGGTAATGCTATTAAGGAATTTTTCTGTATAACATTTAAATAAAAGAAATACAAATAGTTCCAAATTTAAAGGCAAGCGATCAACTTGTTCGAGTGATTTTGTTGTCCGGAGAGAATGAGAATCGCGTGTCCCCGACGTGCATTTTGTTCGTTCAAAGGCACGTATTTGCGAATTTCTTTTTTCGGTGAACGATATTATTAGAGAGAGTGTAAATTGTGTTAGCGAAGGGCGAATTATTCATCGTGCTCCGTTATAATACCCTCGCTTGCGAAATAGTGACAAACCGACAAAATTCGATGATCCCGAGAAATCGGCATGAAGTTTGCCACAACCGCTTCAAAGTATGTTTTTTTTTTTTTTTTGCCAATTTAAAAATGCATCCATATTATTTAAATTATTGAATACATCTGGATTAAATTGACTTCTTGAAATAAAAATTTCAAATTAAACCCCCGCCTTCTCTGCTCAACTATTAAGCCACTACCGGAAGTGGCAACTTTGTGAAATAATCTGAAGCTTCAATAAGGGAACTTTTCTCACCACGAGAGCACCCGGGCCTGTGTATACGACCGTGGCCAGGTCTTACCAGCCTGATATAATCAGCACAATGGTTTCTCTCTTTCCCAATTTCCCATACTACTCTCGCCTTTTGCTGGGGACGTGACAGCTCATTTGGTGGCAGCGATGGGATTGTCACTTCCGCTTTAATTCAGTGGTTTATTAACAATTTAACGTCAGTGTAGTTTTAAGATAGCTATTTCATCGGCACTCGAGAGTATAAGTCCTTTTAGATACGTTGCACGGTCACCTTCGGGGGAAGGCAAAGTTCGAAGTGTATGATAGGCGTTGGTATACTTCACGTGCTCGCAAGCTCTGCCATCGTTAATAATCCTACGAAATACCCTGAAGTAACCTTGTGTGTACTCTTTGTAGCAAGATTTAACGAGTAAAGGGTTTGAAACAACGTCATCATCATTCCACTATCGCGTTTAGATCGTTCAGCGTACTAAAATAATTTTAAAACGAATTTTAAATTTGCAACTTCCAAAGCCTAAATAAACCACAACCGTGTCAGCCTGTAGCTGACCATAAACTTGTCAAACATTTAATTTGATACAGGATTTTCACTTATTAATTCCATACTTCCCTTTTATTCAAAATCTTTAGAATAGAAAATCTGGACGTGGTGGCGAGGTAATTAAAAAAAATTTGCAATTGACATATAATGTTACTGAATGTTCGTAGAGTTGAATTTTACTATTTCTAAGTGCTAATATTCATTTCCTTTTCTAAAAATTGTGTTTAAATGTTGGTGTGCGCTGCCAAAGTAGCATGCGCACTACATTACTTTTATTTGATAAGAATGAATTGTAATTAAGGTACAAATTTCAATACAAAAAGTAAATACAAAATAACTGCTTTGAAATGTCAAATTCTGAGATTTTTAATTTGATATTTCTCCGGCATTATCATGTAAAAATAGTGAAATTCAACTTTATTCTAAAGATATGTCCCTGATATTAATAATTTCAATCAAAGTTTGAAAGAATTACATACTTTTATGATTAAAAAAGGCTGGCGAAAATCGTGAGTTTGGTTGAGGCCTTCGTTTTCTCCGTTGAATATTTCCTACGGAGAAAAGTATAACAATTTTAAACTCTCAGGATGTCTTCAGATGGTCCAACTCTGCTCATCTTATAAAATTTTTCGATGGGAACTCGTATGATTTATATATTAAAATCCTTCAAAAATAGCGTGAATTTTGTGAAATTTCTGAAATTCCTCGAATTCTCTAAATCCCCTGAATTTCTTAAATATCCTGAACTCTCTAAATTCCTTGAATTTCCTCAATTTTCTCAAATTCTATGAATTTCCTATAATCCTTGAATATCCTGAATTCCTTGAACATGCAGAATTCTCTAAATTCCCCGAAATCCTTTACTATTCGGAATTCCTTGAATATTCTACATTTCTGATATTCTTTGAATTCTCCAAATCCCCTAAATTCATTTAAATCTTCTGAATTCATAGAATTTCTTGAATTCCTTCAATTATTTTGAATTCCTTCAATTCTTTTGAATTATTTTGAAGTCCTTATAATTCAGGAAGTTCTAAAAATTTAGAACATTTTACGAATTCAAGGAATTCAGACCATTTAGATGAATTCAGACATATCTGGAAATTCGAAGGAATTCAGTTGATGTGAAGGAAGTTAAAAGAATTCGAAAGGATTTGAAAGAATTTCAAACAATTCAGAAGAATGAAAAAGCACTAAAAACAGAATATTTTTTCGGTGACTTTTTTAAATTTCAAGACCCTTACCACAATAATCTGTGAAAAACTTAAAAAAATTTTGTTTGAAAAATAAAACCGTGCCTTTTAAACTATTATTTATTATTATTTATTTTTTTGAACAATTTCATTTTGTACAATTGAGGCACCGGATTGCAGAACTGCCTGTGCCCTCGGTCCGTCTCAGCCCAGTAGGCAGTAGAGTGGGTAGCCGCACTGAACGCGTTGATCGAGGGAAAAAATCAATTTAAAACGCAATAATCAACTTGTCGTTTTTCTGTTAATAATTGACGAATCGAGTTGATTTTTGCGTAGAAGCATTCCTTAGACTTGTGCGCTTCTTACAGATCCAATAGTTTGGTGAAATTGATCATTTAACTTATTATTAACAATGAATGAACTAAATACTAGAAAATTCCAAAATTAATTTGAAAATCGGTCAAAATGAGCAAAGAATACATTAGAATGATTCAGAGCTGTAATTATTCTATGCCAAGGTCCAAAAACGACTGAATTATTAAGCATTTTTGAGTATAGTGTTGATTTGTTTACATTAGTCCTTTCACGCGTTTGTTTACACTTCGTTCTAGGAAACACAAGATTTGCAAACTCGAGTGCGAAGAAGACAGGGGAAAGAAAAAAGGATCTCATTTTATCTATGTTTTTTAAAGCTATGCAACTGTATCCTAAAAGTATTTTCAAAGCTGTGCAAATGTATGTATTAGGATGATTGATAATAATGATCTATGATGGGAAAGAAATCATTAACAATGTATTAAAATCAAATAAATGTTTTTGTGTAGAAATTTTTTTTTATACATACATTTTATCATTACATGTTCCTTTAAACTCATCGTTTTTACATTGCGAATTAAAATTTCTGTGAAATAAGAAAGCTTTTAACTACAAATTGATAGCGCAAATAACAACCTATTGAACTGAATGTTTCATGTGATACTCCCAAATGTATAAAGAATAAACCGACATTGCTCATTTTGACCGATTTTTGAATTTTCTAATATTTAGTTTATTCATTGTTAATAATAAGTTAAATGAATAATCTCACCAAACTATTGTATCTGTGAGAAGCGCACAAGTCTATGGAATGTTTCTACGCAAAAATCAACTCGATTCGTCAAATATTCACAGAAAAACGACAAGTTGATTATTGCGTTTTAAATTGATTTTTTTCCCTCGATCAACGCGTTTAGTGCGGCTCCCCACTCTACTGCCTACTAGGCCGAGACGGACCGAGTGCACAGGCAGTTCTGCAATCCGGTACCTCAATTAGAATATTTAAAAAATAATAATCTTTTTTATATTTGTATATTACTAATTGACGATGCAGTGTTAACCGCGCGCTGTAGCCCGCATATAATATTGCTAGTTTCCTGTAATTTATTAAAGTCCAAAATTGAGATTTTCGAATGGATCGAGTCCATTTCAAATTCGGCAGCTTCTACACTTCAAGTAGCAGATTCTCTCATCGACGAAATACATATTTGGTTTTCAGGAGAAATTAGCCGTCACGTAAATTTTCGATTCGACAACAAAATGCCATGAAGTTACGGATCATATCCGCAATTTCTTAGGAAATATCATTATCAAATATTATTTGCATTTAGACGCCTATTTTTGAAAAATCACAAAGCTCGTCTTTAAAATTCTATAATTTTTTATCCAATTTAGATATATAAATTTTCTTTTCGGATTCTGGTGAGTTGTACCGATCTCTTTCGCAATCTCTCGGAAATGTCTAAAACGTTAAAAATTAACAAAGTGGCGACGACTTGTTGAAAAACATAAAAAGATGATTTTCCCAAGAAAACCTACATTTATAATTTTGTCAGATAAAAATTATAAATAAAATTTTCGACTTTCGGAAGACCAGCGGAATTGGAAAAAACTAACGGAGTATCTCCATTTTCAAATATAGAAATTCAGTTTTATAACAGAACCGAAAATGTACGATATTTTCAGCCTTGGGCTACAAAAAATATTGCATCAAAGAGTTAGATAAAAATAATAAATAATGTTTTTAAATTATGATCGAACAGAAATCTATTTTATCATGAATAATTTTATGCAAAGTGAGCATGAAAAAGATTCAGATTTAAAAACAGACTTCTAAACTACCTCACTTTTCGGCTCATTAGAGACAAAAATAACCAAAAGAAAAAAGAGGGAGAAAAAGAGAAAAAGTCAACCAAAACCAACCTCTCACTTTTTCCTTTATCCGTCTTTTTTATACTTCCAGGGAACCAACATATTTCGGGATCAATTTAGACCCCCTCATCAGGGATTATTCACTGAAAACTACAAGGTATTTGTAATATATTTTTATGATCCAAATTTGCATTCATTAGTGAAAAATTGACCAAGATGTAGAAATTATTATTTAAAATAAGATTGGAAAAGTATTAAAAATTCGATCTATTCAAGGATTTATTTTAAAACTAGAAAAAGAAAAAATGGTACTCAATTAACTTCCGGTGAAAGCTGTTGAAAGTCACAAACACAGTCTCGAAAAATCATAGAAATTTTGTTTTAATTTATATTAAAAAAAGGAAATACTATAATTTTCAACGAGCCTCTCGAACTAACCCACAACATCATAAAACGCCCATGTTACCAAAAAATTTTGCTTTCATAAATCCTAACTTACTTTCTAATATGACCTTATTTCTAATTTTGAGCTTCTGCCGGCCATGGGATAATCGCGGTCAAATATTTATTTTTGATTAATAAATCTTAATAGCTGGGGGAAGAATCCATAACGGGTGACTAGCCACCACGTTACAACACCCCCTTCCAGACTGACCCGTGTGGTCCCAAGACCAGCAGGCGTCACCAATCCGACCTCCAGATTGTTTTTCAAGTTCAAGAGCATAAAAGTGTTGAGTGTCCCTTTTAACTAACCCTAGGTTAGTGTGATATAACGAGGTATTCAAAACGATCATACCAAAGAAAAAGAAATTTTGAAAATTTATAGAGACAATCTATGACAGATAAAACGTTTGAAAATAAGCCTGAACATTCCAGGTAAGTTGTGGTAAATAAAACAAAATGATAATAATTGGTCTGTCATTTGTCAGATTTAGGGTTCCACTGTAGAAAACTGATTGTTGTTGTTTTATATGCTCTTGAAGGTAGTGATTTCGTTTCACATGTATCAACTTGAATCTTTGACATAGGACATAGCCGAATTTAAATAAATAATAATTTAACGTTCCTTACTAGACTGTGGTCATATCTAATGAGTTTCAGACTCAAAATAATAAAATAAAATAATTTTTTTTTTTTTTTCGAAATTCTCGAACAATAATGTTTAATCATAACACTGCCATTCGGCAGCTAAAGCAAAACAAAAAGAAATCTTAAAGTTTACAACTAACTGGTTTGATCATAATGCTGCAATCCGGCAGCTAAAGGAAAAGAAAAGAATATCTCGAAGTTTACAACTAACTGTACACCCTGAAACTACACGAAAAGGCTTAAAACTAACTAGCGCCGGTTAGGCTACACGAAGACAGCTTAAACTAACTATAGCCTAAAGAGCTACACTAAGCCTGCTTAAAACTAGGAAGCTATACGGAAATACACGGAAAAAGCTTAAACTAACTAATGCTGGTTAGGCAACACTAAAACGGCTTAAAAGTAAGAAACGCAACCTAACGCATAAACTCCCTAATCGTTTCTGGGGTGGAGTCGCTTCAGGATGGCATCCGCCAGGGCCTGGATGAGAGGGTGGTCAGAATCCAAACCTCCCCTGTCTCCCGATTAACCACCGGATGCAGACTCATCACTGACTCCAGAAAGGGGTACCATCCGTTGGTGAGGGTTCGCCAGTGGCCGAGGTGATGTCGCAGGGGTGGGGCGCTGAGGAGGACGGTTGCCCTGTTCCCGTCGGGAATGCGGGCTCCCCTCTCCTGGTCTCTACCCCGATGCACACCTCGGACACTGGTTTATCCTGACCCCGGGTTTTCCACAATAGAAGCAGAATACCCCTTTCTGGAATAGGCAATGGTTAAAATCGTGTCCCACCTGATGACAGTTCCAGCAGCTGTAATCAGGCGGGGGCATTAAAGGTGTACACAATTCCCTTCTTAACATCCGGTAAGCAGGGGGAGAACAGAGTTCCGGCTGCTGATTCCGGGGCCACCTCTGGGTCGGCATTGGACTGACCGATGAGATTGAAGCCGGCCAAGGGCCTGGGCCCGGAAACACGCCTGGTTTTGGTGTCAAAATCGAGGGGGCCCCGTCCCGCGAAGTCGACGCCGGACTCGGGACTCTGGGTAGCCCCAGCTGAGCCGAGATCCGAACGTCGAACATCGCAGAAGACAGGGGCCACTCGGGATTTCGACCTTGATCAGGACCCGGTGTATACGATTTCTGCGCGGGAGGCGGGGACAGGCCGAGCAGAGCCGAAACCTGAGCATCTATGCTCTGAAGGGGGGAAGGCATTTCATAATCCCTTAAAGGAAAGCGATATGGAAACCTCTCCTCTATAACTCGGCCCCCCTGATCACGCCTCCCTATGCTGTCGCCGTCCTCCAATTCCCACCGAGAAATTCCGATCTCCACCTTCGGCTTTGGGGCCTTATTTTCCTCAAAGTCGCCTACTCCGGCGAGGCCCCTCATCTTCCTCCGTCCTTTTGGCTTTGGGTGGGCCGGAACCGTCGGTATTGGTCCTTGGGAGCTTACGGGGTCTTCCCGGACCATGGCGTCGGATGAGTTGCGTGATCGGGATGCCGAGGGTACGACGCCGAGGTCTTCCCCTCTTCCGACCATGAGGCTGCCCCTCTGTCGAACTGTCCCCGACTCCCGCTGGACTTCCGCCAACCCTTCCCCTCCCGACTGGTCCTCCGGTACCGGCAGGACCACCGGCCCCGGGTGAACTTCCGGTTCCAGTTCGATCGCCGGTTCCAGCTGAACCTCCGGCACCGGCAGCACTCCCGTCTCCGGTTGAAACACTGGATCCGGTCGAACCACCGGCCCCAGGGGAATCTCCGGTTCCGGCTGAGTTTCTGGTTCCGGCTGAACCTCCGGCACCGGTAGCGCCTTCGGCCCCGGTTGAATTACCGGCTCCGTTCTTCCTGGGTCTTCCCCGTTTTCTGGCTGGCTGGTCTTCTCCTCCAGCTCCGGTACCGTTACCGGCCGGTAACGGCGATCTTGAGAAACCGCCGGGAACGAAGGAAACCGGTGCGTTCGGTCTATGGGCTCCCATCGATGGCGAAGCAGGGGGGCTTGGTTGATGGCGCGGGGTCTTCGAAAATATAGGCGGCAGGCGTGGCCCCGACGCCTTCGCAGTTCCTGTACCGTCTCCGGGCGGTACTTCGGGACTTTCTTCCTCATCTTCACTCTGCGAAAAAGGACCTTCGTTAACTAAGTTCGGATCGATCGACCAGTAGTGTTTTAAATCTTTAATATGAGCTTTCTCGATTTTTCCGTCCTCATCCTGGATTTCGTAAACTACTGGTGATACTACTTTTATAACTTTAAACGGACCCGCATATTTCGGGTACAGCTTTCTCGCGACATAATCTATAGCTGAGGACAAAGTTTTCACTGCGCCACACAACATCACCTGCTTGGTAGCGGATATCTCGTCTGCTGCGATTGTAATATTTCGCCTGACGATCGGACGCTATATCCAAGTGATGTGCGACTAGGTCTCTAAGGGCTGGCAATCGCTTAATTCTAAATTCCCAATCCTCTACGGCTAATGGCACTATATCGGTGCTCCCTCTTCCTGCCTCCTCAACGTTTTTGCCAGTCTAGGCTCTCTACCGTAATTCAAGAGCGCTGGCGACACACGAATCGAACTGTGAACAGCAGTATTATACGCGAAGCGGAAATCGGGAAGATGTTTATCCCAGCTACGATGATCACCTTCTACGAAAGATGATATCATGGTTTTTAGCACACGATTAACCCTCTCTACCGGATTAGCTTGAGCATGATACGGTGGGGTAGTCGAGTGTCTATTCCCTAATTCCGATGTGGCCTTTGAAATCAATTTGTTCACAAACTCCGTGCCATTATCGGTGAACAGTATTTCCGGAGTTCCCCATCTAAAGACAATAGTTTCTTCGAATGCCTATTGAACGTTAGCGGCATTGGCCTTTCTTAATGGTAGGACCTCGATCCATTTGTTAAACATGTCTTGGAAGACCAAGACATACTGGTAACCAGAGCGACTGGGTGGAAACGGACCCATCATGTCCGCCGCTACCGCCGACCAAGGTTGCTCGATTACCCGCTTGCCCATCAGACCTACCGGACCTGCATGGTCCACCTTCATCTTTTGGCAAGTTTGGCATGTTCTGACGTATTTGGCTACGTCATTGAACATTCCGGGCCAATAGTAAAGTAGCGACAGACGTTGGAAGGTCTTATCAACCCCTAAATGTCCGGAAGTCGTGGTGTCGTGTGCCTCACTAATAGCCTTATTGCGAAGCTCCAAAGGTAAGACCAGTTTCCAGGCCTCTAAATCAGGCAGTAACGGATCCGTCAGATGGTCAGGGCGATGGAAGTAGAGTCTATTGCCCTCCAATTTCCAATCTGGAAATTGATATGGCATCTCTTGGACGAATATGGTTCTTCGGGTATACCAAGAACGTCAGTCTCACCAATGGCACATACCACTTCGGAGTCCGGCTCAAACATGCGCGATAGCGCGTCTGGTACGTGGTGAAAGGCACCTTTTCTGTGTTTAACCTCAAAGTCGTATTGTAATAACTTAAGGGCCCATCTACCTAATCTTCCAGTAGGATCTCTCAAATTAGAGAGCCATCGGAGACTGCTATGATCTGTGATCACTACGAAGTGATATCCCTCCAAATAAGTTCTAAACTTTTCTACCGCCCATACCACCGCTAAGCATTCTTGCTCCGTCACGGTGTAGTTTTTCTCGGCGCATTGCATGGATCGGCTAGCAAAGGCTATGACGTGTTCTACGCCATTTTGTATTTGTGTGAGAACGGCTCCTAGACCCGTACTGCTTGCGTCCGTTTATAAACAAAACGGCAAACTGAAATCTGGTCTAGATAGCGTGGGGGTGGAGATCAATGCGAATTTCAATTCTTGGAAGGCCTTTTCCTGGTCTTCCCCCCCACTCGAACCTTCGATTTTTTTTTAATAATCGGTGGAGTGGTTCTGCTTTTTGAGCGAAATCCTTTATGAATCGCCTGTACCACGATACCATACCCAGAAATCGTCTAAGTTTCTTTGTTTGATGTCATCCATATACGCAAATGCATGGGGCTCAAACTCTGGTGTTATCAGTCGATCCAGCAATCTTTGAAACGTTGCTGGAGCTCCCGATAACCCGAATGGCATACGATTGTAATGATAGAGCCCCTTGCCCGGCACTGGGAAAGCAGTGAATTCTTTACACTCATCGGAGAGAGGAATCTGATGGAATGCCTGACTAAGGTCAATCTTAGAGATATATGGCGCCGATGAAAGCTTGTCTAAAATTAAGCTAATATTTCTCATAGAGTATGCATCTTTCTTGGCTACCTCATTTAGTTTCGTAAAGTCAATACAAAGCCTATAATCTCCGTCAGGCTTCCTGATCCTTACAACTGGGTTACACCATTCGCTTTTACTAGGACTTATTATTCCCTCGGCTTCAAGCTTTTGGGCAGATTCTCTTAATGATTCTTCAACCTTAGGAGAAAGGCGCCGATAAGCTTGCCTAATGGGAGTATGTCCTGAGATGTCTATATTGTGTTCCACCATGTGGGTAGCAGGAAGCTTGGCCGGCATAGAAGGAATTTTTCTTTCAAGAAAATCATCTAAGTATTTAGCCTCAGACGGCTTTAATTCCTTTATGCCTGCGCAGGCTTGTACATCTTCACTAGACAAGGAATTATTAGCAATCTCTACGCGATTTTCCGATAATTTCGGCGGTATGTTTATTTTAGAACCAATTTCCTGTCCTTGATAAGTTCGCCAAATACCGTTACCTATTCTCCAAATACGGGGCTTAAACCTAACATCAAAATCAAATAATTCTGCAAAGTCGTGACCAAATAAAACTTCGCAATCGAGTGTTGGTGCGAAACGAATCTGCAAGAATTTGCTTAAACCTAAAAACTTAAGGGGTAAAATCGCTTGTCCGGCAGTTTCCTCGATCACCCCGTTAGGGTACATAATACCCGGACGTGGTTGACCTGCTAATTTCTCAAGCAAACTCGAAAATTTCCCAAAGGGCGGCTTACCTATGTAGGTGCAGCACGAGCCTGGATCAAAGAGTCCGTGTAGTGGTCGACCATCAACACCAACAGTAATAAACAGGCGCCGCTCATCAAGTACCGTATTGACTTGATCTAACGAAATTTGAGGGGCCTTAACAACGAAAGGGGGTAGTGATCGGACCCTAGAGTCACTCACTCCTATTCGTTTCCCGACCTGGGTCCCGAACATCCGCTACAGTTCGTAGAATATTGGCCGGGTTGGCCACAATTGTGGCAGAAAACCTTTTTAGGTTTGGAGTAGGCACGAGAAAGGTGTCCTTGCTCATTGCAATTCCAATAGCTGTCGCGCTCCCCTCTTGAAGTGCCACCAGCGGTAGTGCACACTAAGGGGCTGGCGCTTGAGGATTCGCACTTCTCCTATTTGGGGCCACCGCAGCAGTCGACAAATTCGTCGCTTCCACAGTGTGGGTACCCACTGGAGGATAACAGAAATAAGCTGGCATCATTTGTGCCTGAGGAAAGCCGGGGTAATACCCATAATTAAAATACGGCGGATAAGCGCCAAAAGCAGGAGGTGTACCGAACAAATGTGGCACAGAGGGAGTATGTACCTCTGGAGGGCTTAGTACAGCACACGTGTTTTTCGAGGTGCTGCTTGGATTAGGGTTATTCGAGGGATGAAGTACTTGGTCCTCGGTCTTATTTTCATTGGATTTATTACAGCCTTTATCGCCTCGCCCTTCTTTATTATTTTTATTATTACCACCCGCTCCATTATTTGGTTTATTCGAGCTTGCAGGCTCATTTTCGGTGGCAGCCACCGCTTCCGATCTTCACCCCGTGTTACGGTAGGCAAATTCCGGCAAAACGCTATCTTGGGTAGGTGGAGGGGTTAAGTATGCTTTGCACATCATTTTAAATGCCTCGAACCTTTCGCCAGCATCCTCCAATTCCTCAAAAGAATGATACTCCATTTTAGGAAGGGCTTCCAAAAAATTTGGATGTAAATTATTTATTGCCATCTGCAATTGTTCCCTTTCCGACAACGGAGGATCATAATGTTGAAAAATCAGGCGAATGTTTAGCAGATAATCTGCAATAGGTTCATTTGGGCCTTGCGTCCTTTTACGGCCTTCGTCCCTAACTCGCATCTGAAAATGTATCCCCCCATATATACGCCTGAATGCAATGGTAAACTGCCGCCAGGTCTCCCACTTTTCCCGGTGGGACCTATACCAATATTGAGCGGGTGGTTTCAATAAAAACGGGAGCGCTCTAAAAAGATCCTCATCCGTTAAAGAACTGCCCTTTCTGCATTCCTCAATTTGAGTCAGGAATTCTTCCGCACTGCTATCACGCTTTTCATCGTAGCTGATGTTCCATTTTCGCACTATAGAATGAATACCATCCCTACTTCGCTGACCTAGACCTCTTGGCAATCTGCTTACATAAAAAAAAAATCTGCCGTGACATAACTCGCTTTCGAATGAGGCTCCTCCTCTCGACGTCTCGAGAAACTTTGGAGACTCATCGAAGGCAAGTCATTCCCAAGGCCACCTGTTGAAGCATGATCAGCCGTAAAAGAAGTCATCCTGACTCCCGTTGACTGTATTATTTCCGGAAAGGCTGAAGGAAACATAGTAGAACAACTCGCGGGCGTATACAAGGGTGCGGTGTGTGTGTACGGAAAGAACGTAACCACGTTTCGTCAAATTACGCGCGAACGTTACACTGCCAACATTCGCTGTTGGCGTGAACTGGGGTTCTATAACCGGAAACGGATTATAATTTGTTGAGAAACCCGTTGTCTGGACGCGCGACTTTGTCGTAGGGGCATTAGTAGTCGATGGTGGGGATGCCATATCAACAGTACGCGTAACGCGAAGCCTTTCTATCTCGGCTGTCAAGTCTCGCTCCCCACTCTCGTCCCACGTCTCGTGCATGTGAAGACAATGCTGGTGGAACCTAACCAGGCGCCACCTCATCGCCATGTCATCCCCGTCAGCGTTGAGTTTAAGGTATTCTAGGGTCTCGCGAAGTTCGGCATCTGATAACGAACTGGCCCAATTTATAATAGTATCTGTGGTTTCCGCCTACAGCCTATCGACCTTTATGGTAGAATTCTCCATATTGAGAAGTTTTTGGAGAAATTCCCTACTCTTCTTCGATAATTGCGAAATCCTACCAGAGTCTTTCCGAAATCGCGAAAATCTCACGAAAACCTTCAAAATTCTAAAACTCCGAAAATTCCAAACGTGTTAACGAAATTTCAAAGCTTGTTCCAAAATGATCCCGAAATTCCGATAAATTCGCGAAAACCCTAAAAGGATTTAGAGATTTAAGATTATTCGAAAAATTCCGTATGACTAGCCCGAATCATTCTATTATATCATTAGTAAGGTTTTTCGAGCAATCCTAGATCAAAAAAAGAATAAATCCCGAACTCACTCCCGAAATACTAAACATTCCGTACGAATGGCTGGAACAGAACGCATCCCTAACCACATATCACATTTTATACAATAATCCTCATATTATCAACAGAGTGCATAAATCATAAAATTTCGAAAAGTCAAAATATATTTTATAATATCAACAGTGTTAAATAAATAAACAACAATCAGTTCCTCCAGGTGACTATAATGTAGCACTTTGGAAGAATCTGGAAATATCCAGTTCTACTTGCTTGGTGAAATCAAAATGGCTGTAATAAAAATGGCTGTAATAAAAATGGCTGAAATCTAAATGCTATGTTCATGGTTCGGTCTTGTTACTTACTTCCCAACTCCAAAGAAAGTTTTTCAAATTTTATTCACTAAAACAAATTTTTCCCAATTAAGTACTTTTGGGCCCCACGTTGGGCGCCATTTTGTAACCCTTTTCCCAGCCTCTCAGAAATGTAAGCAGGAAGCCGTTACATAATGGCGGCGACAACGCAGGAACAGAAAAGTCATTTCAAATTTGCACTGACCGTGCTGTCAGGCGCCAGACACCTACTCGGCGTCACTCCAAAATTATTATCGACTTTAAGTTGATTAAACTACCACAAATTTATTTATAGTTCAGGGAGAGGGATTCATGGGGGCGATGAAAGTACTTCGGAATTTAAATTTTGTATAAAATTAATAACTATAGAAAGTTTAATGACCATAAACATGAATTGATACAGGAAAATAAAATGATGATAAAAGGGGTTTAGACCCGAACCATGTTTTAAACAAAAACTGAAAATCCCAGTTAATTTACACTAAAATATAGCTTATTATCTACAAAAACAGTATACTCAAACGCTTAATCCTAACATAACAAATGACCTTTGCTAAACTAACAGGTCTACCGCACCAAACATGGTGTCTGCCTCTGTGAAAGTGTTTTTCCTGAATCTTTTGTACATTCCTTTAAATCTACCTCAATGGCACAAATTTTGCCTACAAAACTCAACACATTACACTCACCTAAACTCAAAAAGCTAAAAAGGAAGCAAAGGAAAGACGCCTACCTCGATCTCAGAATCCACGAGTTCTCCTCTCAGTCAAATAACGCCAGTCCGGCAATATGGACTCGTCTGGTAGGCAACCGACAATTTCAAAACGCACAACAGGTCGATGGCCGACACGAAACTGAACTTCTGCGTCCTCTCCGCTTGCCGGTTCCTTCCCGCTCGCGCCAAATTCACCGTCCAGTCGGTGCTGCCCTCTTTAACGTGATTTCCGGGACTCCAGCCGGTGGAATTTGGGCCGTTCGGGTATGTGGAATGCCGGCCGGCACAAGATGGATGCTCCCTTGTGTTTTGACAGGTATCAGGTCCGACATGGCCTGATATCTCCACAATACTCCTTTTTGGTTGAGATTAGTTTCGGGAGTCTGAAATTTTATCCGAGTGGGCCCCGTAATGATGTGTAGTGTGACGCGACCGTGGATGAGTGTGGTCAGCTTGGCCGAGTGAGGTGGTGCGGGTGGCATAGAGTGTGTTGTGGACGATTGGAGTCCGTGGCAGTGTTTTTCCCTGCCGGATTTTCTTCAATAAAATGAACTCGGTGATTCGTGAATCATTGTAGGACGTCATTTTCCTCCTTACCTTATGACTCCAGGTATCTACTCTAACCTACTAGGTAATAATCCCTTACATTTGTTTAATTTCTAATTCCCTAAAATAATCTATCTGGTAATATTATTCTCAACATTTATCACGACAAATTCACTCTCATTCCTGTAAACCAAAGAACAAGTTTGCTTTCATAAATCCTAACTTACTTTCTAATATGACCTTATTTCTAATTTTGAGCGTGTGCCGGCCATGGGATAATCGCGGTCAAATATTTGGTTTTGATTAATAAATCTTAATAGCTGGGGGAAGGATCCATAACGGGTGACTAGCCACCACGTTACATTATTATTTTTTTTTCAAATGTCTTCCCGGTACTTATTGAAAAATAAGGTTGCCAACGCGATGTACATATTTTTCCCATTTAGAAATCACCCAGACACTTATCAAAAATAAGTTGGGATACCCTCGTTGCCTATAACCAAAGGTTTTAGGAGGAAGATGCCATATACAAAATATTTGTGCATAATTGTTCTTATGTACCAATGAGTACTTTTGTAATATTGTTATGCTGAATTTTTATTTAAAATTTTTACTTATGTCTTTTATTTTCAGATCGCTTTTAATATCTTATTTTTGTATTCATCTCTGTATAATTGCTAATGATTTTTGGAACGAAGTCTTATATTTTAGATTTTTCTTAGATCTGTAACATTTTTTGGTAACATGTGCGTTTTATGATGTTTTGGGTTAGTTCGAGAGGCTCGTTGAAAATTATGTCACTTGTCCTGACAAACGAAAAGCTATAAAAATAAAAAGGGTCTTTTCTCCCTCTCTCTCTCTCTCTCTTAAAAGTAGGATGGAACGATTTCTAAAATCTGGCATGCCTTGAGTGTTTTCGTGTTAAAAAAGAAGGTTATTTTGCCTCGGTATTTTGAATACTTCACCACGTTATTTTTGCTAGTGATATTTTCAATTAAAATAATTGTTTCCTTTTTTTTAATATAAATTAAAACAAAATTTCTATGATTTTGCGAGACTGTGTTTGTGACTTTCAACAGCTTTTCACCGGAAGTTAATTGAGTACCATTTTCCTATAAATAATCCCTGATGAGGGGGTCTAAATTGGCCCCGAAACATGTTGGTTCCCTGGTAGTATAAAAAAGACGGATAAAGGAAAAAGTGAGAGGTTGGTTTTGGTTGACTTTTTCTCTTTTTCTCCCTCTTTTTTCTTTTGGTTATTTTTGTCTCTAATGAGCCGAAAAGTGAGGTAGTTTAGAAGTTTGTTTTTAAATCTGAATCTTTTTCATGCTCACTTTGCATAAAATTATTCATGATAAAATAGATTTCTGTTCGATCTTAATTTACAAATTTTTAAATAGAGACACTAAACAAATCATTCGTTCCAATCTGCAGGGTTTGTTTATGACTATATTCTGATTTATTTTAATTGAGCCTAAATAATTTTACCTCCATTTCTTGAAAGAAATCTTTTTATTTAAAATTTTGGTAATAAGAATGCATTAAATATTAACAATTTTAGAAATACATGCACATTTTTTGGATTGTTTCTTTTTCCTATTTGTGAAAATGTAATAATCTAAATAGATTGGTTTTGAATCACCCACAAATAAATAATATATTCAATTTGAGGATAACCACCGGAATTTGAAAAAACTAACCTTGTATCTCCGTGTTCGAACACAGAATTTCAATTTGATAATAGAAGCGTACAAGTGTTAAATTTTTAGCCTCCGGAAAAAGACAACTATTGCCGCAAGGAGTCAGAGTAAAATTATAAATAATTCTTGCGGAAGACCAACGGAATTTGAGAAAACTAACATCGTATCTCCGTTTTCGGACATAGAAACTCAATTTTATAACAGAATCGAAGCAATGTCACATTTTTTCCTTCGGCCATCAAAAATTATTGCCGCGAGGAGTCAGATGAAAATTACACTAGTTTACAGCCAAAATGTACATTCAATGCAACTATTTTTTTCCTATGTATTTTGGCTCGCTGAACTCGAAAATCACATTAAAAAATTTTTTTATGGATAGGTTTTCGAGATATGATTTTTTGAAATTTTTTCCCATTTTTTTCGGCGGTGACTTCACATGTTAGGCCATATATCGAGTTGTAAACGTCAGATTGGGTCGCACGAGGTCTCAAATTAAAGGTAATAAAATTTCTAACAATCGCTCTCTATATTGTTTTCCAATCTGTTCAGTATTGTAGGTGTTATGTCCCAAAATATATTGGAAACGTCCATTCTTTGAGCCAAAATAAAAATCGAAAATTCACTCCATCGCCATGCAAAAATAGAAAAATTCAAATTATGTCGAGTTTCTTATTTTTTATATATAGATCGAAATTAAAAAAAAACAACGTATTGATGAATAAAATATATGCATAAATACCGGAGATATAAGCAATTGATTGAAGTTACCAAAATTCAAAGATGGTTCGCCTCTCGTCAGTGCGCGCGCTGCACCGAGTGTACAAAGGGATGGGCGATACCGATACTATTCTTTGAGCATCGAGTATAAAATACTCGATACTTTCAATTCTCGAATCCGATTCTAAAAAAGTATCGATACTAATGTATCGATACTATTTCTTGATATCGAACTCACCGATTCTTCTTTCTTTTATCGTCTGATCCAGTGATGTTTACGGGCCGAGACTTTTTCAACTGCGCAAGCGTTGCGTATGGAAGGGAAAGCCTCCTTATTGCCTCCTTATTGGCCGTAATACATGCGCTCATTTGAAATGCTTGAAATTTGAAGCATTTTAAATAAGCGCGCGTATTACGGCCAATAAGGAGCCTTTTTCCTTCCATACGGAACGCTTGCGCAATTGAAAAAGTCTCAGCCCGTTCAAATCACTGGGCTGATCTAAATATACCTTCCGGTTAGTAGCAAATCGGATTTGAGTGTCAAGCAAAAATGGGTATGGAATATATATTGTTATTTTATTTCATGCATGTATTTCTTCATTACAGTAGGTTACAATGAAAAAATGTGTACATTTGATTTTAATTTCAACAGGTGTAAATATGTCGCTCAAAATTAATTTTTTGCATTCCCACTTGGATTTTTTCCCGGAAAATCTCGGTGACGTAAGTGACGAGCACGGTAAAAGGTTTCACCAAGAAATGAAAGCCATTCAGTAGCGCTACCAAGGATATTGGGATGCAAGAATGTTGGGAGATTATATTTGGTTCCTCATCAGAGAAACGGAACCTGCGAAGAAGAGAAGACAAATCAGGGGCCAACATTATTTCTAATCTAGTCATGCAATATTGAAATTCATAACTAAAAACGAATAAAATAAATTAAATAAATGTTTTCTATACAAAAATGAAAAAAATAGAAAAACAGAGTAAAATTTGAATTTTGGTACCTTCAATCAATTGCTTATATCTCCGGTATTTATGCATATATTTTCTTCATCAATACCTTTTTTTTCCTAAAAGTGCGATCTATATATAAAAAATAAGAAACTGGACATAATTTGATTTTTTCTATTTTTGCATGGCGCTAGAGTGAATTTTCGATTTTTATTTTTCCGCAAGAAATGGACTTTTCTCATATATTTTGGGACATAACCCAATCTGACATTTACAACTTGATATATGGCCTAACATGTGAAGCCACTGCCGAAAAAAAAGGAAAAAAATATCAAAAAATCATATCTCGAAAACCTATCCATAAAAAAAATTTTTAATGTGATTTTCGACTTTAGCGAGCCAAAATACATAGGAAAAAAATAGTGGCATTAAATGTACAGAAATTTTTTTAAATTTTGTAAACTAGTGTTATTAATCAAATTGTCGACTTACGGAAAACCGCCGGAATTGGAATAAACTAACATTGTATCTCCGTTTTTGAATAGACAAATTCAATTTTATAACTGAACCGAACAAGTGTCACACTTTTGGTCTTCGACTATCGAAAAATGGTGCCAATAATAGTCAGATAAGAATTATAAATGAAATATTTGACTTGCGGAAGACTACCAGAATTGAAAAAAACTGACCGAAAATCTCCGTTTTAGAACATAGAAATTCAATTTTATAACAAAACCAAAAAAGTGTGACATTTTAGTTAGATAACAATTTAAAAACAATAAATAAGATTTTCCACTTGCGCATGACCACCGGAATTGAAAGAAACTATCCGAGTATCTCTCTTCTTGAACCAAGAAATTCAATATTATAACAGAGCCGAACAAGTGTCAAATTTGCAGCCTTTGGCTATCAACAACTATTGTTATTTCCCTTTCAGGGTAAGCGTGACTCACTCGCTGAGGAAGGGTGTAATGTGGGGTAGGGGGTATAGATTTTTAGATTGATCTAGAATTGTGGTGTTATTTATTTAAATAACAAGTTCGTTCCGCAACACTGCTTCGACCCGGGTTGCTGATTAATCTCTCTCGCGATTACACCAAGTGAAGAGGTTCAAAAAGTCATCATGTGAAGCTCCCTACCCGGGCCCATTAATATCCAAGGTCTTTTGTTTCAGGCGTCATTCACTCTATTGATACTGTTTTTATAAACTATTTATCGTCACATTTTTCTGTCCTGGCATACATCTCTAACTTCCTTCACGTCCATGCGTTTTTTCATGCAAGCTCTTGTGTTCCTATGGCTTCTTATGTCTCTTCAAATTAGAGTTTTATTTACACATCTAACCATTCCTTTCATAGTCTGCCTCTGGGCACACTGCCATTTACTTTAATTTTATACACTTGTTTTTGTTAACCGTTCATCTTTCATTCTCTCGAAATGCCCAAACATGCCCAAACTAGTATCTCCTCTACACCACATTCTTTGTGGATGATGTCATTACTCACTTTGTCTATCAGTGTTTTGCCGCATATCATGCGGAGGAATTTCATGTTAATCACGTTAATCTTACTCTTATCCTTTCCTTGATAGGTCCAGGTCTCGCCACCGTACATCAGAGTCGGTATAAATATAGAATGATGTATTGCCGTTGTAGCTTTACTTGATATACCATGTTCTTCATGCCTGCATTTAGTATGCTCAACATTCTTTCCAAGTCTTCGACTGACTCTGCCATAGCAACCTTGTTATCGGCGAACGCCAACCCACGTACCCTCACTGTTCCGAGATCCACACCTTCTTCGTCGAAGAGGGCCATTCTTAGACACTTATCCATAAATATCATAAATAGCCTTGAGGACATAACGCATCCTTGTCTAACACCTTGCATAATATCGAACGAGTCACTCAGTTTTCCATTAACCCTTATACTCGCTTTGCCTCCAGCATATATTGTTTATATTGCTTGCAGGAGCCTTCCATTGACTCCGTACTCTTTCAGGACTTCCCAGAGTTTACTTCTATCCACCTTGTCAAACGCTTTTTCTAGGTTCACAAATGCGCAGAAAACTTTTTTCCTTACTCTCAAACTTTTTTTCTGTGATATGTCTTAAGCTAAATACTTTCTAAATCTTTCTTTTCTACTATTTTCATCCCCCTACGAATACGTATTTTTGAACATATTTTACTTGTGGTACTTAATAAGCTGATCCCTCTGCAATTATTGCAGTTGCTTTCCTTTGTATATTGGTACGATCATCGCTTATCCATTTATCTGGGACTTCTCCCATCTCGATACATAAACTTATCAATTCGTACAACCTGTGAAATATGTAGTCGCCACCGTACTCAAGCATTTCAGCGTTAATACTGTCTACACCAGCAGCCTGACCATTTTTTAAGTTCTTAATTATATCCCTAACTTCAGAGGCACAGACTTTCTCAATTGGGTTTTCTAACGTATTGTGTTCTATATTGCAGTTGTGGTGCCCTATAGCTTCACCTCCCAATAATTCCTTAATAGAGTCTCTCAAAGCGTCTTGTATCCCGTATTTATCACATATAGCATTTCACCCTTGCTATTTCTCATGCTGCCTAACTCTGTACTTTTACTTCCCTTCATATTGATAACGCCTATTTATAAAACAGTTCCTTGCTTCCTTCAAAGTGCTTTTGCATTTTATTTCTCTTTTGTTTTAATTTTATTTTTATTTTACTTGACTAGTAGTTTTACTTTCCTTTTCTGTGTCTGTAATCATTTACAAGTCTATTTCTCTCCTCATCTCTAAGGCCTGTGATGTTCAAATTTCTGTCATACGCTTTTCTCTTTTCTTGTTCGGCTGCTTGGATTTCATCATCCCACCACGCATCACCAGTCATTTTTCCTACAATCACAGTACTACACACTTCATTCGCACTCTTAACAATGACATCTCGAATCATAGTCGATGCGACCTCGATATCTTTATTGTTGATTAGCGCCTCCAAGTTGCCTCATCTATCCGTTCGTTTATCCTATTATCCTATTTTGAAAATCTATTCGCACTTCCAGTTTCTGTGGATTCTCAATCTTGATTTGCGTTTGTTTAGTTTTTTTGGTCCTCTTTCTTCTCCATCCTTGACCTAGATTTATTTTGGAGACTAGAAGGTAATGATAAGTATTGCATTCAGAACCCCTCATGACCCATGTATCTTTTACTAGCTCTCTTAGTCTTTCATTCGCAACAACGAAGTCGATTTTACTGTGGCTAACTCCTCTACACCAGATATATGTACATGTGGATGATTTTATGCTTTTCGAACCTTAAAATTTAATTCAATCATAAACCGAACAAGTCTTACATTTTTAACCATCGACTATCGAAAATGATTGTCTCAAAGAGTCAAATAAATATTATAAATCCATTTTCGACTTGCAAAAAACCTACGGCTTTTCCTAGTGGAACAAATGGAAAGGGTCGGAAAGAGGTTCCGTTCCTAGTCTTTCTGTATTGTATGTGAACTTTGCTCACGATTTCTTTGAGACGTCTTGGGACGTATTGGGACGTATTGGGAAAGAAATCGGAAACGTTCCGAATGAAGTAGACGCAGTGAACACTTCGAAAAAAGTTTGGAAAGACGTCGCAAACCTTCGAAAGGCTTCGGCAAAGAGAAACGTTCGGAAAGAAATCGTAAGCAAAGTTCACATACAATACAGAAAGACTAGGAACGGAACCTCTTTCCGACCCTTTACGTTTGTTCCACTAGGGAAAGCCGTAGGTTTTTCGCAAGTCGAAAATTTGATTTATAATATTTATTTGACTCTTTGAGACAATAATTTTCCATAGTCGATGGTTAAAAATGTAAGACTTGCTCGGTTTATGATTTCATTAAATTTTAAGGTTCGAAAAGGGAGAGAGTCGGTTAGTTTTTCCAATTCTGGTGGTTTTCCAAAAGTTAAAAACTTTATTCATAATTTTTATCAGACTTCTTGCGAAAATAGTTTTTGGTAGTTGAAGGTTAAAAGTATGACACTAGTTCGGTTCTGTTATAAAATTAAATTTTTCTGTTCGTTTAAGCATGAAATGATCCACATGTACATATATCTGGTGTAGAGGAGTTAGCCACAGTATAATCGACTTCGTTGTTGCGAATGAAAGACTAAGAGAGCTAGTAAAAGATACAAAGGTATGAGGGGTTCTGAATGCAATACTTATCATTACCTTCTAGTCTCCAAAATCAATCTAGGTCAAGCATGGAGAAGAAAGAGGACCAAAAAAACGAAAAAAACGTGAATCAAGATTGAGAATCCACAGAAACTGGAAGTGCGAATAGGTGTGGATCTCGGGACAGTGAGGGTACGTGGGTTGGCGTTCGCCGATAATAAGGTTGCTATGGCAGAGTCGGTCGAAGACTTGGAAAGAATCTTGAGCAAACTAAATACAGATATGAAGAACATGGGCCTGAAAATTAACGTAAATAAAAAAAAATTATGGTGTTTGAAGGAAAGGGTGAGAAAACAATGTGCAACATTGTCCTGAATGATAAGAGAATAGAACAAGTTGATAAGTACGTATATCTCGGTAGCCTATCCACTAGCGACGGAAAGATATATGGGGAGTTATATAGACGTATAAACGAGGGTAAGAAGGTTATCGGTAGAGCAGGGCCCCTTGTCAGAAGTAAAAATATATCAAGTAAAGCTACAACGGCAATACATAATTCTATATTTATACCGACTGTGATGTACGGTGGCGAGACCTGGACCTATCAAGAAAAGGATAAGAGTAAAATTAACGCGATTAACATGAAATTCCTGCGCGTGATATGCGGCAAAACACTGATGGACAAAGTGAGTAAGGGATCGTTCATGTATTACGTAAGACGTTTTTCTTTTGTTTATATCGTTGGGTCCTTTTCAACTTCACAGCAATTTGATTCTCGTCTTCATTTAAACAAAAGAAAAACGCCTTACGTAATATATGAACGATCCCTAATGACATATACCACAAAGAATGTGGCGTAGAGGAGATACTATTTTGGGCATTTTTGGGCATGTCGAGAGAATGAAAGATGAACGGCTAACAAAACAAGTGTATCCAATTAAAGTAAATGGCAGTGTGCCCAGAGGCAGACTATGAAAAGAATGGTTAGAATGTGTAAATAAAACTCTAATTTGAAGAGACATAAGAAGCCATAGGAACACAAGAGCTTGCATGAAAAAACGCATGGACGTGAAGGAAGTTAGAGATGTATGCCAGGACAGAAAAATGTGACGATAAATAGTTTATAAAAACAGTATCAATAGAGTGAATGACGCCTGAAACAAAAGACCTTGGATATTAATGGGCCCGGGTAGGGAGCTTCACATGATGACTTTTTGAACCTCTTCACTTGGTGTAATCGCGAGAGAGATTAATCAGCAACCCGGGTCGAAGCAGTGTTGCGGAACGAACGTGTTATTTAAATAAATAACACGACAATTCTAGATCAATCTAAAAATCTATACCCCCTACCCCAAATTACACCCTTCCTCAGCGAGTGAGTCACGCTTACCCCGAAAGGGAAATAACAATAGTTTTTGATAGCTAAAGGCTGAAAATTTGATACTTGTTCGGCTCTGTTATAAAATTGAATTTCTTGGTTCAAGAAGGGAGATATTCGGATAGTTTCTTTCAATTCCGGTGGTCATGCGTAAGTAGAAAATTTCATTTATTATTTTTAAATTTTTATCTAACTCTATGATGCAAACTTTTTTGATAGCCAAAGGCTAAAAATGTCACACTTTTTCGGTTTTGTTATAAAATTGAATTTCTATGTTCTAAAACGGAGATTTTCGGTCAGTTTTTTTCAATTCCGGTATTCTTCTGCAAGTCAAATATTTTATTTATAATTCTTATTTGACTATTAATGGCAACAGTTTTCGATAGTCGAAGGCCAAAAGTGTGACACTTGTTCGGTTCAGTTATAAAATTGAATTTGTCTGTTCGAAAACGGAGATACGACGTTAGTTTATTCCAATTCCGGCGGTTTTCCGTAGGTCGACAATTTGATTTATAATTTTCATCTGACTCCTCGCGGCAGTAATTTTTCATGGCCGAAGGCAAAAATGTGACATTGATTCGATTCTGTTATAAAATTGAGTTTCTATGTCCGAAAACGGAGATACGATGTTAGTTTTCTCAAATTCCGGTGGTCTTACGCAAGACTTATTTATAATTTTACTCTGACTCCTTGCGGCAATAGTTGTCTTTTGCCGAAGGCTCAAAATGTAACAGTTGTACGCTTCTATTATCAAATTAAAATTCTGTGTTCGAACACGGGGATACGAGGTTAGTTTTTTCAAATTCCGGTGGTTATCCTCAAGTTGAAAATATTATTTATTATTTTTATCTAACTCTTTGATGCAATATTTTTTGATGGCCCAAGGCTGAAAATATCACAAATTTTCGGTTCTGTTATAAAACTGAATTTCTATGTTTGAAAATGGAGATACTAGGTTAGTTTTTTCCAATTCCGCTGGTCTTCCGAAAGTCGAAAATTTTATTTATAATTTTTATCTGACAAAATTATAAATGTAGGTTTTCTTGGGAAAATCATCTTTTTATGTTTTTCAACAAGTCGTCATCACTTTGTTAATTTTTAACGTTTTAGCAATTTCCAAGAGATTGCGAGAGAGAACGGCAAAACTCACCAGAATCCGAAAAGAAAGTTTATATATCTAAATTAGATAAAAAATTATAGAATTTCAAAGACGAGCTTTGTAATTTTTCAAAAATAGACGTGAAAATGCAAATAATATTTGATAATGATATTTCCTAAGAAATTGCGGATATTATCCGTAACTTCATAGAATTTTTTTATCGAATGGAAAATTTACGTGACGGCTAATTTCTTCTGAAAACCAAATATGTATTTTGTCGATGAGAGAATCTGCTACTTGAAATGTAGAACCTGCCGAATTTGAAATGGACTCGATCCATTCGAAAATCTCAATTTTGGACTTTAATAAATGACAGGAAACTAGCAATATTATATGCGGGCTACAGCGCGCGGTTAACACTGCATCGTCAATTAGTAATGTACAAATATAAAAAAGATTATTATGTTTTAAATTTTCTAATTGTATAAAATGAAATTGTTCAAAAAAAATAAATAATAATAAATAATAGTTTGGAAGGCACGGTTTTATTTGTCAAACAAAATTTTTTAATTTTTTCACAGATTACTGTGGTAAGGGTTTTGAAATTTGAAAAAGTCACCGAAAAAATATTCAGTTTTTAGTGCTTTTTCATTCTCCCTGAATTAACTTCGTTCTGAACGTTTCCCGTTTCTTTCCCAATAAATGTCTTATATATATATATATATATATATATATATATATATATATATATATATATATTCACTGTTTCGAGATCTACACATTCTTCGTCGAAGAGGGCCATTCTTAGACACTTATCCATAAATATGATAAATAGCCATGAGGACATAACGCATCCTTGTTTCACGCCTTGCATAATATCGAACCAGTCACTCAGTTTCCCATTTACTCTCACTGTTAATGAATTAATGACGGACTGGCGTGGGGTAGCGAAGGAATCACGTTTGGTCATGGTAAAGTCGACGAAAAAGGAAACAAGACAATTCATCACCGTTATTACTGAAAACTTCAAAATACCTTTTATCGAGTTAATCCAAAATACGGGTCCCTGAGCCTATCCAACAAGGCGCTCCTTCTGCACCCAAAAAAGGTTTTGGGTTGTTTGAGAAAATTGGCACAGATGTTGCCTCCGGAAGCTACGACCACGATCGTTCACCGAACGATCGATCCCGACGCGACCGGAAGCAATACGTCATCCGACTCGTCACTTCCCACAACACCAGAAGATGATCGAGTCGGGAAATCACTAATCAAGGAATCGAAAAAATGAAAAAAACACTGACTTTACTTGAAGGGCTCAAATACCTGAATTGCCTAGAAGAAACACACTTGATTAAAATCGTTGCAACAACCGATAATGTCTACACTCGCCTACACCTTCATAGCAACTGAATAGCCCGGAAAAGCTCCCAAAACTCAACAAGGGAGCTTCACGCCACTACCTGAGTCCCCACTCCAACGAAAAGGAAAGCGCCTGAAACTTAAAGAACAGAGAGAGACCTTCAAGGAGAATGAGCATTGGGCGAAAACCATGTGATTACCAATGAGACCTTGAAGGTCACTCAAACAAGAATAACAACATCAAATAAATTATTAACACTTACACTCGCTTTACTACCTGTATATATTGATTTTATTGCTTGTAGGAGCCATACATTGACTCCCTACTCTTTAAGGACTTCCCAATGTTTACTTCTATTTACCTTGTCAAATTCTTTTTCTAGGTCAACAAAAGCACAGAAAACTTTCTTTCCTACTCTTAAGCTTTTTTCTGTGATCAGTCTTAAACTAAATATCTGATCTGTACATGATCTGCCTGGCATAAATCCACTTTGGACTTTCCATACCTTTTCTTCTGTAATTTCAATTACCCTACGAATAATAATTTTTGCGTATATTTTACTTATGGCACTTAGTAAGCTATACCTTTGTAATTACTGCAGTTTCTTTTATCTCCCTTTCTTTTGTATATTGGTACGATAATCGCTTTTGTCCAATTGTCTGGGACTTCTCCCATGTCGATACATAAATTTATCAATTCGCACAACCCGTGAGGTATGTAGTCGCCACCGTATTTAAGCATTTCAGCGCTAATACTGTCTACGCCAGCAGCCTTACCGTTTTTTAAGTTCTTAATTATATCTCTAACCTCAGCGACACAGACTTTTTCAATTGGGTTTTCTAATGCATTATGTTCTATGTCGCAGTTCTGTTGTCCTATATCTTCACCTCCTAATAATTCTTTAAAAGAGTCTCTTAAAGTGTCTACTATCCTGTCTATATCATATAGCATTTCACCTTTGCTGTTACTCATGCTGACAAACTCCGTACTTTTACTTCCTTTTATCAGTTTAAATAATAGTTTCATAATTCCTTTAAAGCTGTTTGGTATTTTCCTCTCTTCTTCTGTTCTGATTTTGTCTTTACTCTCTTTGACTAGTCGTTTAACTTTCCTCTTTTTGTCTTTGTAATCATTTTCGAGTCTATTTCTCTCCTCCTCGCTAAGACCTGTGATGTTTAATGTTCACTTGTGCGCTTTTTTCTTTTCTTGCTGGGCTGCTTGAATTTCATCACTCCACCACTCATCACCAGACTTTTTTCCTACCACTGCCGTACTACATACTTCAATTGCAGTTTTAACAATGATATCCCGTAACAAATTCCACGCGCCCTCTATATCTTTATTGCTTATAAGCGCTTCCCAAGTTGCCCTATCTATGCGTTCGCTTAACTTATTTTGAAACTCTATTCGCACTTCCGGTTTCTGTAAATTTTCAATCTTTATTCGCGTTTGTTCGTTTTTTTTGTTCTCTTTCTTCTCCATCCCCGCCCTAAGTTTATTTTGGAGACTAAAAGGTAATGATCAGTATTGCATTCGGAACCCCTCATGACTCTTGTATCTTTGACTAGTTCTCTTAGTCTTTCATCCGCAATAACGAAGTCAATCACAGTGCGGTTATTTCCTTTACACCAGGTGTACGTGTGGATCAATTATGTCGAAACCAAGTATTGGTAATAAATAGGCCCTTTTCTAAGCATAAGCTAACTAATTTTTCCTTGTTATAATTTTTTTTTCTTGTTGGATTCCCAAAATTAACTAGCACCCTTTCTGTATCTATATCCTCACGTTGGACGTCGACCCATCCGTTCATATCTCCTAGCAGAATTATTCTTTCACCTTGATCGCAAATACATATTGTATCATTTAAAGTGTCCCAGAAGGCGTCTTTGACTTCTCGCGGCTCACTGTCAACTGGGGCGTAGCACGCTACGATAAATAATCTTCTGATTCCTACCTTCATTCTAACCCACAGAAATCTGGGCGATACATATCCTTGATCTTTGAGATGCTGTCTTGCTTTTTCATCCATAATTAAACCGACCCCTTGACTACCATGTGATTCACTGTCCACTCCTGACCATATTTCAAAACCGCCTTTCAACACCCCATTTTCTATGTTTCTACTTTCGCAACCCTTTTTCTTCGTCTCAGGTACACATAAAATATCTAGTTTCCCTGCATGCATACTTTCTCGTACTTCTCTTACCTTAAGATCATTCACTCCTCTAGCATTCCAAACATCCAGTCTCCATTCATCGCCTGAATCTCGAACTTTACGTTTACCGTGTGTATGCATTTCGTCAATCAAAGTTTCAGTCCATTCCAAGGCTACTTTATTGTTTGTATCATTCATGTTTAGATTGTACACCCAACTATCACCTTTATGAGCGAAATTTGTTTGGCGAGCCGAAATCATGTCCAAGTTAAGTAACGATTCGTCGTACGGTGGAGAGTCAAGTTGTAACGTCAGTCCCACCAAAACATCTGTTGCTGGGGTGGGTGGGGGGTGGGTGTGAGGACAGAGAAAGGAAACCGAGAGTCTCAATCGGCTGGTGATTTCTGCTGAGAAGATTACCAGCCTTCAGCAGCGTTGTATTAGATAGGAGTTAATACAATATTAAAATAGTTTTAATAATTGAGCTGCAATATTAGAAGTTTGAGGGAGAATTTAAAAAGAATTTAGGAGTCTTTGTATTCAACGCGTGAAGGGAAACGTCATCAGTTTAATTTTCAAGTTTTCAACCGCTTTACTATCTTTAACGACCCCCCTCCCCCACATCATAACATGAGTCTAAATTTTTATCAAGAAATCTCAGCATTATTTGAAGTTTTTTTAGCTTTAAAAATTTTATTTCGGCAATAATATTATAAATTGGTATGAAAGAAAAACTCATCTTTTGAAATAGGCTACAGGCAGGCTCTTCCATTCTATGTCCAATTTCCAAGGTTATACTTTAGTTGAAGAGAAAAAGTAATCAATCTGTAAAAATTTTATATTTTGTTTCCTTTCTATCCTCGAAAAGACGGCTGACTTCTTGAGACACTCGAGAAGGACTGATTTCTTTTTTAGGATAATAGATGACCATGTGTTTTGAGTTAGTTTACAATAACGTCACATCCGAAGTTAAACGTTCGTAATATTGAATGCTTTGAAAGAATTTTTCCGAGATGATTTCCAAAATTGTTAAGGAAATCTCTGAAATACTGTGACGTCCTTGATTTATTATAAGTACAATTTTTTGAAAAACAGGATTTAAATATTATTATGAATATCAGTGAAAAAACCCATTAAATTAATCCCTAGAAACTGTCAAAAAAGCCCTAAAGAGTCAGCATTTTTTTTGAAAAAAAAAGAGAAAGATTTGAAATTTCTTTCAGACCTTTAAAATCGATTGAAAATTTCTTCGAATACCTCAATTGAGGGAGGGAAAAACCTTGCAATATTTGAGAATTTTTGACATTTCATGAAGCAAATCTAAATTCTCGAATAAATTCTTTAAAATTCGAAGAAGAGTTATATATAAATATAGATATATATTAAATTTTGTCCTGCTTGAAATATTAAAATAGTTTTAATAATTGAGCTGCAATATTAGAAGATTCCGGAAGAATTTAAAAAGAATTCAGGAGTCTTTGTATTCAACGCGTGAAGGGAAACGTCATAAGTTTAATTTTCGAGGTTTCAACCACTTTAGTATCTTCAATGTTTTGGGGGGCGGGCCGCGTATCATAACATGAGTCTAAATTTTTATCAAGAAATTTCAGCATTATTTGAAGTTCTTTTAGCTTTAAAGATTTTATTTCGGCAATATTATTATAAATTGGTATGAAAGAAAAACTCATCTTTTAAAATAGGCAGCAGGCCGGCTCTTCTATTCTATGTCCAATTTTCAAGGTTATACTTTATTTAAAGAGAAAAAGTAATCAAACTGTAAAAATTTTATATTTTGTTTCCTTTCTATTCTCGAAAAGAGGACTGACTTCTTGAGACACTCGAGAAGGACTGATTTTTTTTAGGACAATAGATGACCATGTGTTTCGAGTTAGTTTACAATAACGTGACATCCGAAGTTGCACGTTCGGAATATAGAATGCTTTAAAAGGATTTTTCCGAGATGATTTCGAAATTTGTTAAAGAAATCTCTGAAATACTGTGACGTCCTGTATTTATTGCGAGTAAAATTTTTTGAAGAAAAGGATTAAGATATTATTATGAATATCAGTCAAAAAACCATTAAATTAATCCCTAGAATCTGTCAAAAAAAAAAACCCTAACAAGTCAGCATTTTTTTTTTTTAAAGATATAGATTTGAAATTTCTTTCAGACCTTAGAATCAATTGAAAATTTCTTCCAATACCTCACTTGAGAGAGGGAAAATCCTTGCAATATTTGAGAATTTTTTAGATTTCATGAAGCAACTCTAAATTCTCGAATAAATTCTTTAAAATTCGATGAAGAGTTATATATAAATATAGATATATATTAAATTTTTTCCTGCTTGAAATATTAAAATAGTTTTAATAATTGAGCTGCAATATTAGAAGTTTCACGAAGAATTTAAAAAGAATTCAGGAGTCTTTGTATTCATCGCGTGAAGGGAAACGTCATCAGTTTAATTTTCGAGTTTTCAACTACTTTAGTATCTTCGAAGATTACCCCCCACCCCCCTTATCATAACATGAGTCTAAATTTTTATCAAGAAATTTCAGCATTATTTGAAGTTCTTTTAGCTTTAAAGATTTTATTTCGGCAATATTATTATAAATTGGTATGAAAGAAAAACTCATCTTTTAAAATAGGCCGGCAGGCCGGCTCTTCTATTCTATGTCCAATTTTCAAGGTTATACTTTATTTAAAGAGAAAAAATAATCAAACTGTAAAAATTTTATATTTTGTTTCCTTTCTATCCTAGAAAAGAGGACTGACTTCTTGAGACACTCGAGAAGGACTGATTTTTTTTTAGGACAATATATGACCATGTGTTTCGAGTTACACTCCGCGCTCCCTTATACGACATTCCCCTATACGTCCGCTCCATTATACGACCAGTAGCCGCTCCCCTATACGACGGAAAGGTCGTTCTCCACCATCCCCACTCTTCCGTTCAAAGCTCGCGCGGGAAGCAAATAGTTCAGCTGTCAGTGACGCAGGATTCAACGCGCATGCGCACGACCACGTGAGATTGGTGGTATTGCAAGTGGAAGGGTTCCCCTTGCGCCGTCGTACAAGGGAACGTTTTCGGTCCCGAGCTCGTCGTATAAGGGAGCGCGGAGTGTAGTTTACAATAATGCCACATCCGACGTTAAACGTTCGGAATATTGAATGCTTTAAAAGGATTTTTCCGGGATGATTTCGGACATTGTTAAAGAAATCTCTGAAATACTGTGACGTCCTTGATTTATTGCGAGTAAAATTAAAAAAAAAGGATTAAAATATTATTATGAATATCAGTCAAAAAAACCAGCCAGCATTTTTTTGAAAAAAAAAAGAGATAGATTTGAAATTTTGCGAGTAGAATTTTTTGAAAAAAAGGATTAAAATATTATTATGAATATCAGTCAAAAAAACCATTAAAATAATCTCTAGAATCGTTCAAAAAATCCCTAACAAGTCAGCATTTTTTTTTTTAAAAAGAGATAGATTTGAAATTTCTTTCAGACCTTAGAATCAATTGAAAATTTCTTCGAATACCTCCATTGAGAGAGGGAAAAACCTTGCAATATTTGAGAATTTTTGAGATTTCATGAAGCTACTCGACATTCTCGAATAAATTCTTGAAAATTCGATGAAGAGTTATATATAAATATAGATGTATATTAAATTTTTTCCTGCTTGAAATATTAAAATATTTTTAATAATTGAGCTGCAATATTAGAAGTTTTAGGGAGAATATAAAAAGAATTTAGGAGTCTTTGTATTTAACGCGTGAATGGAAACGTCATAAGTTTAATTTTCGAGTATTCAACCACTTTAGTATCTTTGAATATTACCCGTCTAGAAATAATCGATTGGACACGATTCATAACGATTAAAAGTGATCAAAAGTTGAATCGGTTTAAATTGTTGCTAATTGAGTCAATTGTTTCCAATCGGGTTGAATTGAGTAAATGTACTTACCTGCAGTGCGCCTTCTGTAGTTTTGGTTTGCAACACACATGACGCGCACGTGTTTATAGGTTGTAAATTAAATTTTTAACAATTCAACAAAAATTTCAAGTACAAAAAATAGAATGTTTGTTCAGGCGGTATACCGAATGAAGAGTCGAAATTATGTGGGTTAACGGTACGTAAAAATCATGCCATCTAACGATGTGACAGTGATATACCCAGATAGCAAGCGTGCGAGGCACGTTACTCGCAGTGCATGCGAGGCACGCCATGCGTGCCGGAACGCAGCGTTATCACTCGCACTTCGTGCAGGCATATATATGCGAGGCATATACCATACCAACGGCCATACCACGCTGAAAAACCCAGTTCTCGTCAGATCACTGAAGTTAAGCAGCGTTGGACGCGGTTAGTACTTGGATGGGTGACCATTCAAGAATACTGAGTGCTGTTGGCACATCGTGGGTGTGGTGAACCCAGACTTGTAGTTACTTATAACTACAAGAAAACTATCCACCTAGAAACACTACCCGAATCGGGTAGTGTCACGCCTACCCTGAAAGGGAAATGGCTTAATGGTATACATATGAGTCGCATATTGTGAAAGGTGAATTTTTGAATAATAATAATATAAATTATTAATATTGTGAAAATACTACAAATTTCAACCATTTTCCTACTATTAAAAAGACGTAAAATATAAATTTTAATTTTAAAAACATATTTGTATTTTTATTGGACCGACAATTTATAAATTGCCAAAAAGAAACAAATTTTTGCAAGTTAGATATTAGACAATTATGTGTTTGTTATTTTTATTATTCAAAGAAATTATTTTTAATTTATTTTACCCTACTTATTCTATATTTACGGATCAGGTTTTAAATCAACAGTTCCAAGTTCCCGCCTGATCACGTGGCAAGAAACATATCCATACAACATGGCGTTCCTTTCGGTTGCGGTGGTTAGGCTAGGTCGTTTATATTGAATGTTGACAATTTGCAGTCTTCTTCTTCGTGGGCACTTAGTTATTTGTAATTTACTATATGTACGTAAAATTATTTCGGATTGCAAACGGTTTTCGTGTTCGCTGTATAGTTTCGAGTGAACGTTTCGCCTGGCAGATATACTGAAGGCAAATAAATAGTTATTTTTTAATGTGTTGATTGGATCATTTTGACTCGCAATGTATTTTTTCGTTATTTTTTTTCAAATGTTTTTTACTCATTGCTATATGTTTATCGAAATGTGTATAGCAAATTAGACAACATTTTATTTCGAAATTGACATAATCCAGTTAGGGTTACGTGACATTCTGAAAATCTTGATTAAATAGTGACACATAACCTCAATTTCTGGTGCGGTAAACGAAAGACCGCTGTAGATTGCACTTTTCAAAATAAAAATGAGTAGAAAATATACATTGAACATACTGAAAAATGTCCCTACTATACATTCTCCCGATTATCATAGAAAAAGCGCAGTTTTTGAAATTATAAAGAGATTGATGAAAAGGTGGATAAAGAATATTTTGTTTGTTCCTATTCCTTCCGCAACGAAAATTTTATTTTAAAATGTTTTCACACAAAACTTTTTCTGTTCATCCTGTAACATTTTACTCTTTTGGTCTTTATCTATATAGTTTATTTGTATTTATTTTTCTCGAGTCTTTCTCATTATTCTCATGTCTTCAATTTTTCAATTTAAGAAATGTCACATTTTATGTCATATTTATCCTTTTGTTCCTATTACGTAAAATTAATTAGCGCTTCCTAACGTGAAATACTGTCTACAATATTAAAAGATATAACATTTTCAAAATATTTGAAATTCTTAGTTATTGAACAGTTTTAAATTGAGATTCTAAATATTGTTTCAAAGTGAAATATTTAAAATTAAAGGACAAGTTAACTTTGAAATCACCATTGAAATAGACAATTTTAAAGTGTGAAGTCGAATGATTTTCAGAAAATGAACGATTGTTTTTATGAGGCTTGAAACATAAAATATTTTTCGAATGCGTTAATTTAAAAAAAAATTTTTATTTCAATAAACATTAGGTTCAAGATGAATTACATACTTTTTATTCAACAATCTACATTTAAATATATATATATATATATATATATATATACCGTCCGCAAGAACACGCAATGTGTGCTCGCACTATGCCCGCAGGACGTGCGACGCACCTGTTACGCATATGAGGACGCATCTGCGTCATCGCTTGTGTGCACGCCGTGCAACAAAATCCGCACGCGTGCGAAGCATGTGCTTCGCACTATGCGCGCATATTGCTATCTGGGTAGTGTCTTTATGAAGTAGGCAGTAGTAGTTTGATTTAGCGAGTATATTATTGTGACACGTTTATTTACTTCTTTTTAAATTCATATTGTTGACATTTTTTTGTTTGAAAGCGTAAAAAACCCGCTTGTAAATAATTATCGCAATATCAAAATGCTGTAGTGATAACTTAACCTCTGATTCAGAATAATGGATACCCAATTGAAAACAATTGGAATCATTAGAACGTAGGATGGCGCCAATATTTTGAAACTCGGACTGAATAAAGTGTAGGTAACTCATTAGATTCTTTTAATTTTTAGTAGAAAAACTTATGCAATCTTTTTAAATGTCTTGCAGCATAACAATTTTGAATTTATAAATCAGTTTGATTTGAAATTCTCGAAAATTTCTAGTTTTAAATATTTAAAATACTCAATTTTGAATATTTCAAATAATTTGGTTTGCAATGCCTAATCTTCAAATCTTTGAGTTTTAAAGGTTTCAAATTTTTTATTTTATAGGTAGTATTAGATTGTTCAGAAGGCTTTATGTAATTAAAAAGTTAAATAAATTAAAAATAATTGACAGAAATGGACTTGGAGATTTGACTACTTAAAAACTGTTACAGATTAAACTATTTTGAAATTTAAACCTTAAAAATTATAGTATTTACAGGTGAAATAGTTCAAAATTGTATTAAATACATCAAGTTTTTCAATTTTCCCAGTCAACTAAAAGTAACATATTCATATTTGCCGCAAAACGTAAACATTTATTTTAATTCATGACGTTCATTCTGAACATCCTTTAACACAAGAAGCAGAACATTGCAAAATAAATGAATCTTTTAAAAATACTTAATTTTTCCACTAAAAATATCAATTTTTATAAAAAAAATTAAATAGTTAAACTTTTACTTGAAAAAATTAATTTTCAACAAAAAAAACGGATTTTCAACAAAAAAGTTGAATTTTCAACCAAAGTGATGAATTTTCAAATAAAATTATGAATCTTCAACTGAATAGTTTAATTAAAAAAAAATTTCAACTAAAATTATGAATATTTAACTGGAACACTTGAATTTTCAACCAAAAAGATAAATTTTTAAACCAGAAGATTAATTTTCAAATAAAAAGAATTATTTTGTACAAAAAATACAACTTTTCAACAAAATACATGAATTTTTAACAAAATAGTTGAATTGTTGATTAAAGAAGACAAATTTTCAACCAAATAGTTGAATTTTGAACCGAAAAAATAATAATTTTGAACCGAAACTGGAATAGTAACATTTTTAGTTTAAAAAAATTAATTTTAAACCAAACATAAGAGTTTTCAACTAAAACAATGAATATTGAACTGAAACAGTTGCATTTTCAAGCAAAAAAATTAATTTTTACTAAAAAATATAAATTGTCAACCAAAACTTATATAATTAAATTTCAATTAAAAAAATTAACGTTTAACCAAACAAACGAAGTGATGAATTTTCAAATAAAATTGTAAATATTTAACTGAAGTGGTGGAATTTTAAACCAGACAGATGAATCTTTTACTGAAATGATGAATCTTTAATTAGAATAATTGAATTTTGGACCAAGAAGATGAATTTCTACCAAAAGACGAATTTCCAACTAAAAAAGATAATTTTTCTACCAAAAATTGAATAAATACATTTTTAGGCAAAAAAAGAAAGTGCAAAAAAAGAGAAGAATTTTTAACTAAAATTATGGAATATTGAACTGGAATAATAGTTACATTTTCATTAAAAAAAAAATAATTATCAACCAAAAAACATTCAAAGAAAAAGAATAGTTGAATTTTATGCCAAAAAGATGAATTTTCAGTCATAAAGATTATTTTTTTTACAAAAAAGTCAAATTTTCCACAAAGCACATAATTTTCAAACAAATAGTTTAATTTTTAAATGCAAAATATCGATTTTCAACGAAATAGTTGAAGTTTCACCAAAAAAAGGTGAATTTTAAATTAAAATGACGAATTTTCGAAGTGAGAGTGATAGTGGGACAGAGGGTGACGAATTAACAAGTAAAAATGCTAATATCCGTAGGATATTAGAAGATGAGAAAGAACCTGAATAGCTTTACTCTCAGTTAATTTTAATTTTCCTGTATCTAAAATACTTTAAGTTATTTATTTAATAAATTACACGTTTTTTATACAAAATTATAGACAATGAAATGAATCATTTTATGAAAAAACTTCACCACATTGGCAAATTTGTTAATTGAGGCACTCTAAGTTGATCTCTAAGTTGATTAAGCACTCTCAGCTCGCGGGAATTATTACAAAACATTTATTTAATTTTTTTCATTAACAAATTGCTTAAAATGTGTTGTCTCGAAAAAAGTAAATAAACGTTTTCAAATAATTCCCGCGAGATGAAAGTGCTGCCATCAAATTGCCACTTCATAACCTCGGAATCCTACTACCGATTGACCCGATTGAAAACGATTGGGAACGATTGAAACTTTGCAACACTCAATCGTTCCCAATCGTGCACACACGATTAAGAAACACGATTAGAAACAATTCAAATTTCGTTCTATCGTTCTGAATTGTTTTCAATTAATTATTTCAAGAAGGGTACCACCCACCCCCCTTATCATAACATGAGTCTAAATTTTTATCAAGAAATTTCAGCATTATTTCAAGTTTTTTTAGTTTAAAAAATTTTATTTCGGCATTTTATTATTATAAATTGGTATGAAAGAAAAACTCATCTTTTAAAATAGGCAGCAGGAAGGCTCTTCTATTATATGCACAATTTCCAAGGTTATACTTCAGTTAAAGAGAGAAAAAAATCAACCTGTAAAAATTTTATAATTTGTTTCCCTTCTGTCCTCGAAAAGAGGACTGACTTCTTGAGACACTCGAGAAGGACTGATTTTTTTTAGGACAATAGATGACCATGTGCTTCGAGTTAGTTTACAATAACGTCACATCCGACGTTAAACGTTCGGAATATTAAATGCTTTAAAAGAATTTTTCCGGGATGATTTCGAAAATTGTTAAAGAAATCTCTGAAATACTGTGACGTCCTTGATTAATTGCGAGTAAAATTTAAAAAAAAGGATTAAAATATTATTATGAATATCAGTCAAAAAAACCAGCCAGCATTTTTTTGAAAAAAAGAGATAGATTTGAAATTTTGCGAGTAGAATTTTTTGAAAAAAAGGATAAAAATATTATTATGAATATCAGTCAAAAAACCATTACAATAATCTCTAGAATCGTTCAAAAAAGCCCTAACAAGTCAGCATTTTTTTTTAAAAAGAGATAGATTTGAAATTTCTTTCATACCTTAGAATCAATTGAAAATTTCTTCGAATACCTCCATTGAGAGAGGGAAAAACCTTGCAATATTTGAGAATTTTTGAGATTTCATGAAGCTACTCGACATTCACGAATAAATTCTTTAAAATTCGATGAAGAGTTATATATAAATATAGATGTATATTAAATTTCTTCCTGGTTGAAATATTAAAATATTTTTAATAATTATTATACCATTAAGCCATTTCCCTTTCGGGGTAGGCGTGACTTG